>JAVSBS010009540.1:66961-108898 GCA_033124195.1 Coracias cyanogaster
CGATGAGGCTCTGAGTAACCTGACCTAGGTAGATGTCCCTACTTGTGTAGGAAGGTTGGACTAGATGACCTCTAGAGATCCCTTCCAGCCTGAAACATTCTATGACTTAATGGGCTTTATTTAAGAAACAATTGAGTAATAAACATAATTATTCCAAGAAAGAACACAGATTAGCAACAAGAACACTATCAGTGAAACCCCCAAAGTATAATTTTGTGTGAAGGCCATAACCATCAGGAATAAATGTGTTTTTCTTTTTTTTTTTCCTTGTCCTGCTCCATCACTCCCACCCTATACCAATATTTTATCACATTTTTGAAGAAGAGTAGGAGACATTAAATTTATATTTAGAGAACAGGCTGAAATCTTACTTCCAAAGCACGTCAAACTTTGCAGGAAATGCACACTTAGCTCCTGACTGTCATGACCGAATCCAAATCTTGTAACATGGCAAAGTTCAGAAAGGGACAACAATTTTAGGTTTTGGGTAAAGGAAACATTTGGTTACGAACAGTGGAAGGGCAGATCTCTGTTCCAGAAAAGCAACACAAAACTGGTGTGATCTTGGAAACATTTGAAGGGCCAAACTGAGGCTGCACCGCACAGCAGCGGAGTTTGGAACAGGAGGTTGGCAGCATTTACCCACATCTCAACACATTTTTCCACCAGGTCTTTCCTAGCAAGAGTTTTACCTGATACTTCCAATAAAATTTTCAACATATGATTTTTCAGTTCTCTCTTTTACTCCTCTCCTCCTTCCCCCCAAGTGCTATGATCACTGGAAATAATATTAAAAGTTCAAGTCCTGAAAACACTTAATGCCATGATTAATTTTTACAGCTTAAGGAAATCCAAGATGACATATAGTAATTTCACTTATTCATCCAAGTGACACTAAGCATTGTTAAGCTGGCACAATATTCAAATAAGAATAGTGAGCTCATGTTCTCAGAAGCATGAAGCAGTCAGGTCCAACATTTTGCCTAAAGATCAAGAGAGAGGCTCTGAATCATGCTCTGGTTTAATCTATGATCACTTCTTTTAGGAACATAAAAAGTTTCTTTTTTAATTTGCTGTTAATCAGTAGGTGTGAACTTGTGTCCTGAATTTTGAATACAAAATACACTTCCCAACCTAAAGCAACTAAGCATTGCTGAAAGAGAAAGATTGCATTCACAGTCAGAGCTAGGCAGTACTCTTCAGAAAAAACCTTTTTGTGAGAAAAAGGAAGATTTGCCTGTATTAAAATGTTATACTAACTAAAATGTTTTCATAAGCATCTAAAAGAACATTTTAATTTCTTAGAAGCTGAAGATTTGTTTCAGTATTCTCCTGACAGTTACAAAATCAAAGTGTTTCTTTTAACTGAAAATCCATTTTCTCCCACTTTATTGGACAGCAACTTTCGTAGAAGAAAATTAATTAATATTCCATTTTGTGTCTTTTTTTTTCCAACCTTCCATTTAAATCATCAAGGTGTCAAGACCTCCAGTGCACTGGAAAATGTGTTATTCATAGAGGTGTAGTTGTGCCAGTTAAGGGTTTTGCAAATATTGTAAAGCAAGCACTCTGAGAAGTTCGGACGAGCGCTGAAGTAATTCAGCACGCCTGTCTGAAATGCAGGCGGAGCAGGAGGATTTTCAGTTTGAAGGATCAGGTTGCGTTGGGCTTGCTCGCACAGATGGGCTGGCACTCACCGGAGCCGCCCCGGTGAATCAATGGAACAACTCTGGTAAATGCTCGCCAGTGTAAATGAAACGCTTCTCCGTGTGGCTCCACATTTTAAGTTCACTCCTGACCGAAGCTAATTTGAGTAACAATAATTAGCCCATTTTCTCTCAAATGTCAAATCACAACATTTACTCTTCTGCTTCTGTTAACACCCCCAAAAATATATATCCCTCCCAATCATTTGACGTTGCCATCTTTAGCAAAACGCTTAAGATAAAACACGGTAAGAAAAAGCTTCAAAACCATTGTAAGATCTGGCAGAATAAACTCAGACCCCAATTCTGTAAACATATTCCTCCCTTTTACTCACATGGATCACTCCATTAACTTCAACAGTACTATCAGTGGAGACAGACCTGGTGCCCAGGTGCTCAGAAGTTAGCAGGGACAGGCTATTACAAAGCAACTGAAATTTGAGATTTAGAGGCCTAACAAAAATACCTCACACTTCAAAAAATATGTTCTGCAGCCTATGAGAGCTATAAGGGCATCCTCAAAATCTCATCCTCTGTGGAGCATAAATCTTCTATTACAGAGGGCTCCTGGCAGCAGGATCCTCCTCCCTCCTTACTTCTCACTACCACCTGTGTGTTTGTATGCTAACAGGAGCCTGACACCAGGGGTAAGCATCAGCTTGCAAAGGGAGAGGTAATACCTGCTTCTACCCCTTCCTGCTCTCACAGCAGGAGAAAGAGCAGGGACACTGTGGTGCTCTGTGAATTGTGAACCCTGTTCCCTCTTTCCCACAGTTCCTCTGTGACTCAAGCAGCTCCTGAAGGTGGGTCCTATTCTGCTTCTCCTCACACAGAGCTGAGGTGACAGCAAAGGTTTAGTCCTCAAAACAGAGCAGGACCTTCTCCAGGCAGCACCTTGGGTATTGACCCTATGGTCCATAACACCAAAGATTCCTTCTTACAGAGGACGAAGCAGCATCCTACATTATCATTTGCAGAGATAAACCAAAATGACAGGGTTGGAGGCTGATATATTCCACTTACAGCTGGCCAGGGAACTCAGAGTATTTGTACCACGCATTACCCTCCTTTAAAAAAAATGCACATAACCTTTACCACCGGTTTCCTATTTGTTTATCCACGGGACAAGTCACACACGTGTAGTAATTCATCTCCCGTTTAGAGATGTTGTGTCCAGGCGCTGAGAGTGTACAGGTCATTTATGAGCGTACAGCTCATCTGCAGACCATTTATTACACCCATCCATCTCGCGGTCTCTCCCTGGCGTCGCCAATACACGATAGCTGCTTTTCTAGTTCTGCCAAGCTCCTCATTCTCAATGCATTCAAGCATCTCAGCAATATTAATGAACATATCTTCACAGTGCTCCCGTGAGGCACATGGATATTATCACCATTTACAGAGGACTTGCCTATGGCTATACAATCTGTGGCAGACCTGGGAAGGGGACCAAGAAATCCAGTGCTTCAGCCCCGTGTGTTAACCACAGCACTCTTCCTCTGCTGCCTTTTATGAGATGGACACCTGTTCGCTGGTCAAGGACCACCGAACAGCTATCACACGGTAATAAACTTTTACAGTCACTACAGACCTGAGCTGGATTTGAACCAGCATCTTAGAGGTGCAAAAGCCTTATGTAGAGGCTGTTATTGGTCCCTCGAGCTAGGTATTTCTCTGGTGAATGGTTTGTTACCCGCCATAAATGCAAGCTTGGGATGCCAGCAGCCTCCATAAGCAGGTATTGCCATGTACTCAGCGTTATTTGGGTTCAGTGGAGAATTCATACGGTAAAGGTGTGTGTCTGTGCCTGTACGGGTGTGCGTGGTTTTTTGTTTTAGTTTTTGTTTTGTTTTTTTTTCCAAGAAAATGTTAGAAATCAACCTTAAGGATGTGAGCTTAGTTTAAATGTCAGCTGAAAAACAGCTGCTGAAAAGAGATATAATCCATGAGCCAAAAAAGCGGGGCCGGGAGGAAGTTGAAATGAGAGAAGTTTAGTTTGCTAATGCTCCTGTGTGAGGATAAAAGGGTGAGATGTGGGGAATCTTCTCTGGCACGAGGTCCCACAAAGCGTTCTGGAAGATTCGGGTTAGCAGAATATGATCTCCCCATATGGCAGGTTTGAAAAAGTGGTGAAAGAAGTCCAAGCATATGCAGCAGTGATGTAACAGGGCCAGAAGGGTCAGGCACCTGTGACTTTCTAGCCACATTAAGTTCTTCAGAAGCTGCTTTTTGACTTAGCAGAGCAGAGTTTTCCATCACATATGTGTAAAACATTTCATCCATTACAGGTTTCTTGGCTCTTCTGGATTGATTTTGTTCATGTGTGGGGAAATTTAAGGAAACAAAACAACAACAAAAAAGCTTCTGAAGCACATTTCTTCTCCCATTTCAAAATTTATCACTCATCCCCTTGAAGCACAGGACTCTCGTCTTGCTTTCAGAAGGTCAGTTTTTCAATGCTGTGTTTTATGCTAAGCAGCGTGCAAGCACACAACAATTAACACACGGGGCTGCAGGAGCCCTCACTTATTACCAGGATTCTTAGGTAGTGCTATAATACAAAGCCACTAATAAATCACTGCCTTCTATTCACTCCAAAACTTTACAGAGACAATGTGTGAACTCTCGCCACAGGCAAAAAAAACAACTGCCTGTCCCTCCTCATATCAAAAATGACTTAGTGCAGAGTTTTCCCCAGATAGCTATAATCCTCAAATAATCCTCACTTGCCACAACAAACATGACAGAAAAAACACTCACTGTTGCAACACAGCTGACTCCTTTACCTTGCACTGTACTTGAGGAGTGAGGAAAGGAGAGGGTTCAGGCTCTCCAGGCAGCTATGTGGGGCTCAGAGCTCATCACAGACATCAGTTTTTATGCTAGTTCAAGCCACGAGCAAGGAGAGAATGAAAATGCAGCTTCTGGAGGAGCCCTGGCAGATCTAGGATTACACTGTGGCCACCAAAGGATAGTACTGAAGTCTCCAGAGTGGGTTCCCAGCAAGAATTCCTCATCTTCCACTAGCTCAGATCACTATTCAGGGTGACAGAACACCTTAAAAATTTAGGATATCAGCCTTCGTAGTTCATATACTAGTCCCACAATAGATGCAGGAAGAGAGGACCTGACATAACTGATCCTGAATCCTAACCTTTTGAAATTTATCTCTGTGTAAAAGTAAAGGTAAGGCTGAGCTCCATTTTTCTGCCACTACGGAGTAAATCATCTTGTCGTGCCTGAACGCTGAGCCTGTAGCTGATATTCCTGGCATCCAGAACGAGCAAGGTTCAGCATGGTCCCTCAGCACATTGCCACTTTCCCTTACTACAAACTCTGCTCTGTGTGTTATTAGTCCCTCTGCACTTCCTTTCAAGACAGCAAATTTTCAAAATTAATTCATTAGGCAGCACTTCAGAAAGCCAGGTAGCGAGCTTTCCACAGCCAAAGCTGTAAGACTGGGGCTAGCACTTAGCCCATCCTAAAGACCTCCCTCCAGCTAGAAGAGGTGCAGGAAACACAAGCCAGACTTTATACATGCTATTGCCTCACCTTTTGAAGCACCCTGAATTCACAAGTGTTTTAGTTTCAGGAATACATTTGGAAAAAAAATTAAAAAATCTGCCGTTAAATGGGGTGAATTCCCCACTTGTTGACCTCCTCCTGGAATTCCAGCTGCCTTTTATCCTGACTGTATCACAACATGGATTGCCTTATTACACTGTAATATGTTCCTTAAGCTAGTCTAGGCAATGACATGGGCATCAGGAACGTTGCATCGATCTGCGCACCTACCTTGCCCTACCATGACTGTGACCCTTGTTGCACCAGTGCTGCTCATAGATCAAGATCTCAGTACAAAATTCCTTCTGAAACCAAACCTCATTGCAGCTGATGGAGGCCGTGGGCCAAGATGCTCACCTTGCCCGCACACAGATATAAGGTGGAAGAGAGAAGCTTAGAGGTGGAAAGGTTTTCTGCCATTAACAGCCTTGGGGACAATGAGCATCAGACAGGAGCTGTACCACAAACCACCCTCTCCATCAACAGCAGCACCCCACTGATCATGGACCAGTGCAGACTCCTCCCTGCAGCAGTTACAAAGGGAAACCCACAGACCAGTGAGTTGTCATCACCCACATGCCCAGCAGTGCCGTGGGAAGCCGCCACACTGCCAAGGTAGCAGGGTGAGCCCCTCACCACCCCCACCCAGTGCTGACTGCCTCCAGCCACCTCAGCCTGGGGCAGCAGCACAAGCCAGAATTATAGCCATTCTCTGGCATTTGACATTGTTTGTGACAATACCCACAAAGCATCACAAGTGGATACTATCAAGGATTACTATTTGTGTATGAGTGAGTGAGTCACAATACGCCAGATTCATAAGAGCCAGATGTCACAGCTGACCCAGACAAGGCACTCAGACAGATCCCACGCGTTTCATGTGTCAGCCTTATATCCATTCATAAAACAGCTCCCTCCCAAAATATAAGTCTTGGGAAAATTTAAGATCATTGTGCAATTCTAAGTCAAGTTTCAATCAGTTGCTAAGGTTTATTTTTCCCTTTTTTTTTTCCCCTTTGTCAACAGTGGTTAGAAAGGAGGGGCAGGAAATGATGTCCATCACTGAGGAGGATATAAAAAAAACGAAAAATATGGGTAGGCAGGGTTGGAAAAATAACTTTTTTTTTTTGCTGCTTTTCAAAATGTTACAGCTATAGAAACAATCTCCTGGACAAAGTCAGACAGATGTTTTTTTCTTGCCCCCCCTCCTTTCTTTGGATGGAGTGACTTTCTCAAGAGCACAGCTGAAAAACCTTTGGAAAAAAAAACACACACACAGTCTCAGGCGTTGGAGGTGTCTGGGGCTGAGGATTACAGAAGTTCAAATTGGCTCCCCCTGTCAAAACTACAGCTGCACAAAAGATGGTACAGCGTATCAGCCCAGGGCTCAAAAGGACTTTTTCCGGTTCTCAAGAACGATGCGGGTCTTGAGCAAACGCAGCTGTGCTGCGATCAGCCAGGCTGGGCTGGCCCCCGCTGCCCCCTGCCCCTAGACAAACCAGTAAGAATGCCAACCTGCTAAAGGGCGTGATTAAATAATGCCCCCCCTCCCGCCCCGCACTTGTCTTTTAGGGATGATTTACTGCCAGGGCATACCCTTCGCGACTTCTCATAATATGTTTTCTTTGTTTTCACACTTCCCTCTTGAGACGTGAAACTTAATCTCTATTCCAGCAAAGAGTTCTCGCTCCCTTGCCCTCTCTGTCTCTCTCTCCCTCTCTTTGCAGCATACTATCTTTGTCCGTTGCCCAGATGAAGTGAGCTGATTAAAATTTATGTGCGTTGTCACCGAGGTGCTGTTTTAACTGTACAAATGTGTTTCGAGGCTGTTGCACTGTTCAGACCCACCCCACCCGGGTGACCCTGCTAATCTCCAACCGCAGCCCTTGTCAGGTGATGACTGCCGAGGGATCCCTTTACAAGCTGCACCACACCATGGTTTCGTGGTGGTGCACGTATGTGCGTGTTGGTGTAAGGTGCCTGTGTGTTGCACTTGGACGCCACAGCATCCATCAGTTGAGTGCAGGTGGAGCAGGTCAGTGGCCTACACGCAGCATGGATAGTCTCAGCACAGTTTGCCAGATATTTTTGCCTACATGTTTTAAATGCCACGTTTCCCCTTCTCCCTCCTTAAAAACACAGAGAAGTTGACTGGTTATGGAGAGCCAGCTATAGAGCTGCGTTTGCAAGTCCTGAATAAATACTCTAGCATAACATGGTCTCACTCTTGCACATGCTGCCAACGCATGAGAGTAACACAGCCTCCTTCTAGTAGAGGCTCAATATTTTAGCTACAAATCATGCCGAGGTTCTCAGAAACTATTAAGCAAGGGTAAATTATATTCTTCCATAGGAAAGGCAGCTAAACTATTCCTTTGAAATTCCCATTTTGATCCCTGGACAAATGGCAGTAGGCCTGAGAACATGAAGATCCTCACTAACTGCTCAAAACTTTTAGTCTGATTCTCTTCTACAACTACCATTTCTCTACAGTAAGTATTAAAAGAAATCTGTACAATTTACGCATACAGGAGCACCTCTAAATCTTGGGTTCTTCCTTTGATGACTGTTTATGTCCAAAAAGTCTTGCTTCCTCTGAACATTTTGTTTCGAAACTACTGCCATTCCTTGTATTATATTCTGCCAAGTGCAGAACTGATTAACTACTATTGCCTGGCTTCCTTTTCATTCAATAGTACCAATTATGTTGCTAAAAAAAAACCAACCCCCAAAAAACACCCTCCTCCCCCACCCATCTAATCACATTCTTCTCTTCAAATCCTTCTGTAGGCTTTACTAGACTTGGAGGAATTTTCTCACGCTTCCATGGTAATCTCCACTTCTCCCTATATCCCTCTTCTCCCTTATTTGTGTTCCCTACCCGCTTGCCTAAAATTACACCCTAAGATCCTTCAGGTGTCTTTCATGCATTGTTCCTGCCTTCGAGCTCCTCCTGACAACATGGAGCTGTTTCCCATCTAGCTCTGCACCACATGGTCACCACCTTCTCCCTCTTACTTCTGGGAAGTGTATCAGCCTGGAAACAGCCTGTGTAAATTGTGCATATCTAGAGAGGTGTATTTTATACGTAGAATATTAGACTGTACTCGGGCTAGGTCATCTTCCACAGAACAGACATGTTACCTGAAGAGCATGTCCTCTGAAATCCAATATACTTTCTTAGACTATTCATAATTTATTGAAAAAATTATGTACCAAATTATTTTAATTTTGCAGCAAAATTCAATTCTCTACCACTAAGTATGCAGGATCACCTTCAGCAAGTCACTTGATTTTTCACTCGTTTGACTCTCTGTAATGTAGATGAGAGCAGCTGTTCTCCAAGACAATGGTGATGAGGCATCTTATCAATGATCTTTATCTTTCTAGTCCATTTATAAGTTTTTCAGAGGCTGATCTAGGTGTTGGTGTATCAAGGCACGTTGCCAGGTACAACGAAATGTGCAATCTCAGTCAGTACTAGTGTAACATTTCTATAACAAAAGCATCACGAGAATTTATTAATATCTTCTCCAGTGCTCTGAGCATGGAAAACACCACAAAAGTGCCAACAAGGTGTTTTGTTTGCTTTCGGCCAGGGCCACTCCATGGCAGGAGTGGCACTGAAGTGTGTTGATTAAATCTTTCATCAGGAATTGTCCAGTCAGATCCCAGTATTATTACTAGAGTCAACTGCATGCAATTAAATACACTAAAATATTTACAGTTATTTCAAATTATATATTCTAGATTACTCTCAAAACACTCTCAAATTCATACCATTGGGTTTTACAGTAGCTATATAGTGTAAAGCATACATTATGTAGACTCCATAATACAGTGATAGTATTTTTGATCAGTGATCTTGAGAGCATATTGCACGCGGCATGTTTTTCTTTTTCTCCCCCAAAATGATTATCCTTGATAACAAAACTCTTGGAAACACTTGGAGATGAGGGTGATTTTCTACTGCTACTATCTCATTTCAAAGCCAACTTGAAACATAGGTTGACAATCTTCCGTAACATTTTTCCCTTATTGTTTTCTGAGGAGACAGAGGATTAAATCTGATGCTTATTGAATTTAGAGATTATTAACACAAATTATACCCAGGGACAATGTTTCTAACTTCCCCAACTGCTCTACTTTTAAGCTTTGTTTATAAATCCATTTCTCATGGGAGATTGGAGGGGAAAAGTCTGATATCACTACCTAACGTCAGTGTCATAGAAGCAGATGCTGTGCTAGCTTCTACTCAAAGCTTTGCCAGTACTTTTGGTCCATTTTGTTACACCCTCTCCTCTACCAAGCCTTATCTCGTTTCTGACCAGATCAGCAATTCTCTCAGTCCAGATAACGTAAGTGAGCTCTGTAGTTTGCCAAGCATCCTGTACAAATTAGAAGGAGCTCTAAAAAAAGAAAATGTAATAATGCTTGGGATCAAAATTTATAAAGGCCAAACCCTTTTGCTCTTCTCCAAGACCTGCTAGCAGGATTTCAGATCAGAAGCATATCAATGGCATTATCCTAGCACGGTTGTTTCCCCCCTTGTTTAGACCTATATGGCATGTGTGCATGGAGAAGACCTTTTGCAAGCCAACTAGAAGCAGCAGGTCCAGAAGCACCAGTGTTAGATTCCCCATAGATCTCTTATACCAGTACAAGCCATGCTACCAGTATGCTACTATATTTAGCATATAGCAAAGTGCTACCACGTCAAAATGATCACATTTTATCTTGCTGTAAAATCACAGATGGTGACTTGCAGGCTCAGCACCACTCTTTCCTTTACATCAATCATTCCACAGGCAAAAATGGTCTCTTTTACATCATGACTAGAATCTCTACGTTAGCTCTATACAAGGATACCACATGGAATGCCCTCTTACACAACCTTAAGTGCTGCACACTTCCTTCTATCTTGTTTCCAATGTCACATAATTTCCCAAGGTAACCACTTGCACTGAAGAAGACCTTGGAAGGTCCCTTCCAACCCAAACCGTTCTATGATTCTATTATATTGGAGGAAACAAGCAGCGTACGATCACATAGTTAGAGCCTATGTTAATGTGTATATTCATGGTGCGCATGGGGCCAAACAAGGGCAGGAGAGGCTGCTTTAATATTATTTCTTTACTTACCCAGATCCAAATGGCGCTAAAGCTAAGATAGTTGTACCAGTTTCTCAGGACTCATTTAGGAAAAAGACAGCGTAGCATATGTTTTCTGTCAAATACTGAGGAGACTGGCACTATGCTTTTCCCAGCATTATCATAATAGGGATTATGGACACAAGAACAAATTATCTCCAGTCAGCTGCTCCTTAGTAACCACCCCCATGAATGCTATCAACACATTATAAAAGTGTTATAGCTTATTCTTCTTTTACTTCAGAGTAAACAACCTTGAATTATCTCACCACCATTTACACAAGGACAGTTACACACTGGATACATGGTAAGATCTCATCCTGTGGAAGCCTTCTCTAACTGGGAAACACAACTAAGAGATTTTAAATCAGAGTAAGCAAAAGTCTGTCTTTGATTCAAAAAAAAAAAAGAAAGAAATTCAATAATAATACTTGTGTCTGTGTGCACTCAGCTAGCCCTCTTCTTAGCCACTCCAAGCGGCACTATCTTCTTGACCCCTCTCCAGGTGGAATTAAGAAAAAATACCATCTTATTTTATTGGTTACCTGTGGCATTATCTACATGGCTTCCTACACCACCCTGGAAAGGTGTCAAAGATGACATGGCGTTAATATGGCATGATGTTGTGTAATAATTACAGTTTTCATTAAAATGTTAAAGTCCAAAATTATCTAAGCCACCAGAATAGGAAAATACATTCATGGTAAGAGAAGGTTTAAATACTCTCTGCTTGTAGGACCTTGACAGAACTAGCAGGTACTGTGAGCCTCACCTTCACCAGAATATCCAGCCTACCACAAAGCCTAACTTTTTAAAGAGAGATTACAGCAATAAAAGAACCTTTCATGTTGAATGTGCCTTTGTGTTTTATCTTCCAGCACTGCCACAAAGAACTTCTGTTAAAGCATTAAAGATAAGTCAGAAGATAGAATCTTCAGGAATTCACTTATTGGAAGATTAGCAAACAGGAAAGTTTAATTCTCATTGGCTCTATTCCTGTAGACTGTGCTAATACAGCTCCTACCCTGCCGCTTACCACAGCTAAGACTGCATCAATATGCCTATTATAAATGTCATATTTCCAGTACTTACAGCTCAGCTGTTGGTATTTTCCTTTGGACTAGCCATGGAAATTCAAGCCTATAACCTAAAAGCATGTATAAATGCTCCATTTACTCACACAAAACCTTCCCTGCCAGCTACCTAAACAGAAAGCTTTAAGAACAACAGCTAAAAAATGATTTCCTACAATATCAGCTCTAACCACCTGTTATTGCAGGCAGTTTCAAAGTATCCTCCTAAATGTGGCAATAGATCAGGCTAAAATATAGCCTGATTAGAAGTGACTCAATATATTTTTGAACTTTCCAAGATTGCTGTTTAGCAGTAGTGTTTTAAAACACCTACAATCACTTTAGCACACGATAGCCCACAACGGTTCCAAAGGAGAGCAGTAGAAAAACAACCCTTCACTCAAGAGCTCTCAGATTAATTTGTGCTGTGGTCGCACATGTAGCCACAGCAAATTCACAGTGGTCACAGTTGCCAGACACACAACAGAGCAATAAAAAGTGAGTTCTCACATGGTGGTTGCACACAAAGTCTCTGGTGGCCATCTTTGGGAATTGCTGGCTTAGCAAATACAGCTCTTAAAGAGACTGGGACCCTCAGTTCCTCTCCTGGTTCAAAGGTAAATTCACTTGGACAAGTCATCTTTGCTTGCTACGCTTGCTTAGAGTGCCAGTTCCTCCCTCCGTACAGCCCCTCCCTCTGTGCAGGGCTGTGGGGTGAGCTCTTGCCATCAATGGCTGGAATTGATGGCAAGCCTCAACTTTGCACAAGCACCTACAGAAAAAGAAGAGCCGCCTTTGGAGTTAAATATTTACTAAACTCTGTACCAGTTTTTCCTCTCTTCATTTGACAGTTCATGGTAAAGTCAGCACTTGCATGAAAAGCACGGTTCTTAGGTGAGTCCAAAACCAGTTCAAAGCAGGGACGGGTAGTACAAGTTTTCTAACAGGACCTCACAGACGTGTTTCAGCGCTGACCTACATACCCCTCACTGTGGGATGGAAAAATAAAGAAATAAGCCACAGCAATGTGTCAACTGGCATCATTTTGGCACCCACCTCAAGAATGTTATGAGACCCAGGACTGATGCCTAAGAGGCTTCTCTAATCCATTAAATGCATGTTCTCAAATGACCTTTTGTTACTAGAGAAAACTCACCAATTTAAAAAAAGTGATCCCTGCCTACTCAGCCCTGGACCTTGTCACTGTGACTCTCCCTGTAATGGAATTTAGTGCCATTTAATACCAAACGTGGTGACAGAGTTTATCATTAGAGTCACTTTTCCAGTACCGAGCCATCAATTCATTTCAGCAGTCGCCTTTTCTCATAGAAGAAATTATCACCAAAAATGCAAAGTATTTGCTTCTTCCAGTAACAGATGGTCCTTAGACAACAGAGAACTGAGTCTTATCAATAACACTCTCAACTATGCAGGGAAAAGAAAGCTTCCTGAGCTTCAGTGTAAAGTACCATTTACTGCCACAAGGGAATGCTTGGTGGGGCCAGAGCTCCTGCAGGATGCTGGCTTGAAACAGGAGATACAAGCTCCTGGGGGGCCAATTCACACAGATTTTTCCAAGCTATGGAATATGTTTCCATGGGGAGAGAAGGGGGAAAGAAGGAATGTAATTGTGCGCTTAAAAGGAGTGTTGTAATCTAGAGGGGAGATAGGATTTGGCTGATGGCAGAAAGGTGAGGGACTTGGGCACCTTGCCCCAGGAGCAGCATGGCTGTAGGAATGCTCCTGTGCGGCAGGGAACCAAGCCAGGGTACAGCTTGAGCACGTGATAACAGAAAACACTGGAGAAGTAGCAAAGTCTCCAGCAAACGAAGAAACCGCTTTTCCCAGCTGTCCCCTAATGAAGGTGCTTGCAATTTCATTCTAAAAGGGGGAAAATGGGAGGAAGAGGCGGAGGAGTGGGCACTCTTTCTCATTAAAATCCTTCCTCAGGCTGCCAACTACACACCCACGCTCTAACTGCCTATTTATTTGCCGTGGCTGGGTGGTTTAAGTACACTGAGAAAGAACCAGCACAGCAAACCTAGGGCCTTTACTTGCATTTCATCTATGTGCTCCACCAAAGCTCTAACCCAGCACACGCCTGTCTTCACGCTGGCCTGTGTGGAGGGCAGTAGTCCTTGCAACCTTGGTGTAAAAAAAGTGTGGTATTAATAATCAAATGTATGGTTGTTATTGATGAGGTTTTACCTTCTTTTGTACTTCACACCCCAAAGACCCTTCCTCTCCCTTTGAAGCCTTTCCTCCTGCTTCCACACACATCTTTGCTTCAACTCTGTTCCCAGAAAAAGGGAAAGAAAAGGCAGTGAACATTGTCGAATTAGAGAATGTTTGTTTCTTCTCATGGGAAAGGCCTAGTACTTTTCAGCTAAGCCAAATATGGTCCATAAAATACCGTTGTTATAGCTGAACTTTTTAGAAGAACCTAAACATTTTTCTTCCAAGGAGTTACTCTAAGTCAAGAGTCTGCTCTCTTCTAAAATCAGAGGCACAAGCGGTATAAGAATTGAGGTAGACAACATCTTAATACTTCCATATCTGAGAAAAATCTGAAGTTCCTGTTAGTCTCTTCTCCTACCTACCTTCAGCCTCTTTGACTGGCAGTGAATGGTCTGCAACTTGTCTTACATTTTGATACTTGTATTTCCTTCACACAGTTGGTTTCAAAGCACACTGGCTTCTAGTAACCTTCTCCATTATAAATAATGCTTGTTCCTGAGCTGAAGTCAAAATGGAGGGCAGACCATCTCTGGAAAAATCTGCTCTCTAGGTAAAAAAAAAAAAAGTCATGTTCCGGGTCTTCTGTAGGTTAGTCCCCCAGTTCTAAGTGCAGAGCCCTGGGCTGAGCACAGCTGCAGTTCACAATCCAAACTGCAGCTCTCAGTTAGTTGCTTGAGCTTCCTATTTCATGGATGGAGAGACTTGGCTTGGGTAGACTCCACCATAGCCCACATGGTGAGAGAAAAGCCAACAAAATTAGCTGTGACAGCTGTTTATTATACATCCCTTAGGAAAGAGGAGTGTAAAGATCTACCTTGACAGCTATTGAGCCTGCAAGGTGCAGTAACAGGCAAGGTGACCTCAAGTGACATGGGAGTCTTTAGGACAAAATAGACAGGCAAGGGTCAAGGTGTGAAGAAGCATCTCCTTGTGACCAGCTAACACTTGCAGTTACTAGGAAATTACCAAATTTGCTGGAAGCAACAACCAACCTGGTGAGATGTGGTGTAGAGGGGAGATATAGAAACCTTTTAAAATGTTTATTCTGTCTGATACCACTAGTTTGGGCTCTAATTGAAAAAGTTCTTGGCTTTTATTTTAATCCAATTTGGGGTTGTTTTGGTTTGGTTCATTTTGTTTAAAAGTACTTTGGTAACTTTGGGGACCTCAGTGCTGGGAAGAGGTCAAACTGTGGCCAGCTAAAGGTACCAGCATATTACTCAATAGGAAATGCTAAAGATTGGGAGCAGTTGCTTGATTTCTTCATCTGATGTAGGTACCTTGCTCACAAGCCTGACTGCTGCCTTAGACTACTCCCTTATTTCTTAAAATACTCTTTCTACTAATACTATCTTTTGTTAACCAGAAACTACTAAGAAACTAAATGGCATAGGGGAAGCGAAAGTTAATTTGCTTTTCACCTTGGTAAAGGAATAGAGACTAGATCCACTTGTATGAGGCTGTAGTCTGGTCTTTACCAGTACCCAACACCAAAACATCTTTAGATGTCTCCAAACTCAAAGGAGGTACCTTCTTACAGACCAGAATTAAAGCCCCTAAGACTGAAGAGGGAGACTTGCTTAATCCACATTATTCCCAGTCAGTTTCCAGCTGCATTTGTAGCTAGGAGCAAACGTATACAGAGTTTACCAACACCCTGCATACAGGCACATGAGTATGAGACCGCTTCTAGTCACCACACAAATTTGTTCCCTTTCCATTTTCTGCTGTATGATTGAAGCTAGTTATTGTGAATTCCATTTTGAAGCTTCCTCCCACTCACAGCCCATACAGCCTTGATGCCTAACTCCAGGTTGAAGAAATAGTACCAAGATGCCTAAAAATTAGAGCTCCCTTGGTGCCTTTAGCTCATTGCGCTCCAACGTACAGCTAAAACCATGGCAGCTATGAGGACTTAAACATCCTTGATAAGCAGCAAAAAGGGGTTTATAAAAGCATCTTAGTGATTGTCAAGATAAATCTGTTATTGTCTGGAAGACGCTCAGATAGTCCAGAGAAGAAGCAGGGAAAATGTACATATTAAACACATCATATCTTCTAAAACTAAGCAATATCTCTCTCTGGATCTGTGAACAAGCAACTTGGCTCAAGTGTGGGAAGCTTGAGACAGTAAACTATTTAGAACAATTTCTCCTATATATGTTTCACCTAACTAATTTTACTGTTGTGCTCAGGTTGCACTTGGTAAAGCATATAGCAATTGAACTCCTTGGTAGCATATACTCCATCTAGAGCTTCACTGTTCTCTCTGCCACATACCATCACTACACACATTTATTTTAGATCTTAATCCAGTCAGAAAGGCACAAAAATCTGTAAATACAGGTTTTAGTGTCCCCGGTCCTGTTAGCATTGATAGCAATATATAAACCTTGTGTTGTCCTAACTCCTTCCAAAACAACAGCTAGACCTGATACAATAAAAGCCTTTTCAGCCACTGAATAGCTTCAGCACAATGATTAAGTACTTTAAGCACATTTAGTAGTGCTTCAAATACTGAAGCAAAATCCATAACTTAAGGATATTGCACCATTTTTGCTTTGGAACAACCCTTTTCAAGTTGATATCCTTGGTGAATGCTAGAGATAGTTCAGAGTGCTAAAATGGGCTGCTGCTACCTAAAAATAATTTTCAAAAAAAGATTATTTAACTGTAATCCCGTGTAGCTACAGTTGTAAGGCTACTGTCACCCAAGCAATACATAGTTTGCTTTTGTTAACCCACTGAAGGTGGTTCCCCAAGTTTCTCTAACCATGTTGAAGGCCTCATTTGCTCACTTTCACAGAACTGATGCTGCCCTGTACCATAATAGGCCTCTGAAGATACTGAATCTATGAGTTATCAGAAGAACAGTGAGAGGGAGGAGTATATGTGCAGGAAGTTCATATTAAGGCACATGAAAAAATATTCTAAAATTCAAGAGGGGAAAAAAGGACAGATGGATTTTTTTTTTTTAGTAAATACTATTGCTTCACATCTCCTTGGCTCCACAAAGCAAAACATTTTCTACTAAAAATAGTAGCTGCACTGAAAAGGTACCAATTTATCTGAGGGTATAAAATAAGGTGTGAACTATTGAAAAAGACAACTCAAACTGTGTTTGCCAGAGAATAGCCAGCATACCCTACCAGGAGGCTGGGGGTTAATCTGGTGGTAAATGCAGGGTGCATGCCTTGGGAAAGAGATTTGAGCAGAAGCATACTAAAATGAGGTGCAAATCTAGTAGCTGTACCTCCAGCAACCTACTGAGCACAAAATTATTGGTACAGTATTTACACTTCCAGCTTGAAGCTCTGCTTCATTTTTTTGGGTGACCAACCCTCTCAAACCTTTCTACTCTCTTTCTGTTCCCAGGCCCATCAAAGCATCATCTTCTGGCCAACAGGCTTCTGCCTTAAGAGTAACTAAGTGGCTTACAAATAAGCAAGCACACACAAACCCAGGTAGGTATTGCATTTATACACACTATGAAACTATGCCTTTATTCTATTCTTGTGACAGCTTTGTTGTCTAGCTCTTATGTGTTGATCCATCTCCTGTGGCATGGGGACCAAGATAAGCATGGCTTCTTCTTGAAGCACATACTTTTACAGATATTTATAAGTATGATAGTGGGCCCAAACTCTTAAGGGAAATAACATATATAAACAATAACATCGTTTTAATAGGATATGTGGACAGAGCACACTGCTTGGGCTGTTTTATTTTTTATAGCACCTGTGGAAACACACAGAGATACCGACAGGTATCAGGAGCTTCCAGGGCTTTGACTGGGTACCACTTGGCAAAATGTGTGTCTCAGGTCAAAATTTAGCCAAGGAAGTTAATATACTTCCTTGAAAAGCCAAAACTTCTACTAGCATCTATAGAGAGCAAGCCATGCAGTTGCCCCAGAAGCAGCAGTAGCTGCTATGGACAGACATACAGGGGGCTGGCAAGTGAGTGTTATACATACTGCTGCCTGTGGTTATGAGAGAATTAGAGGCATTTGCTGTGATGACATTTTCATTAACAAGTTTCCACTTTGCTCACAAGGGAATATAAACCAGTTGTCTCCACTGGAAGAATCACGTCATGCAATCAGGAAAACATTGGAAAGGAATAGACATAACATGGATGAATTTAATTTTAGAAAATGTTACCTAAAGACTGTGGGGTATTTATGGGAGAGGCTATTCAGTTTCTTTCCTCTTCTTGAAAGGAAAAATCTCCCTGTCACTAAGTTTAAGGCTTTGGAGGGAACATACATTTATTCCCTGTTTCTCCAGTGCCATTGATGTAACAGGCTCAGAGAAGGAGGACTGTAACCAGAGACAGGCAGTAGTGGTGTCCCCGAGACAGCCAGGGGAGAAGGCAGCGATGACGTGGCGGCAGATCCATCAGTGCGTGGCTGTGCCGCAGCGAGAGGCAAGCAGGGCACCAGCCATCATAAAGCCTGAGCTCTAGGCACAGACCTGCAGCACAAGGACTGGCCTCTGGATCCAGGGGAAAGATGTCAATAGCTTGATGAGCTACATGGCTTGAAGTGAAAGCATGTTAGTACTATTGAAATAGTTACTTTAGAAGTAGGTTTTCAATGTCAAACAGAAGCAATCAGTTGATTACAGATTCATTTTCATCTGCTTTCTCTAAGGAATCATCATGCACAAAACCAAAGAGAGATTGGTTTCTCATTCCCTATCAGAGGAATTCAATAATGTTCATTTTCACTGTCTAGAAGGTGACACTGGAAATAGTTGCTGAAACCCTTCCTACTTGTTCCAAGGCTAGGGAGAGCAGAGAAGATGACGTGATTTATTAGAGCATTCTGACTAATGCAAAGCTGCAAGGTGCATTCACGAAATCTGCTTACACTAGAGGTTACATTAAAAAAGAGAGATGAGAAGTCTGGGGGAGAGTTTCTCCCTTGGGGGTGGTCTGACTAAGCAGTGACTAAGAGCTCTAAAGGAGAAATTATAGTAAGCAAAAGAACATCCTAGGGTATCTGCAAACAACTGGTGTAAGTGTAACTTTTAGTTAGGCAGATGACTAACATACACATCACTAAGCACTTTGTGTGGCATGGCTTTTCAGGTCATCTCGTGGTGTGTAGGCTCACACTCTGGAAATCTCCATGAAAACTACAAAGGTAATGAAGGATGTGCAGGCGGAGGAAGCAATAAAAGTTGAGGAGCAGAATGATAGGGAGTGATGGTGATATAACTAATTGGGCTGTAAGAGATACCACTGTCCTAGCGAGCCAAGAAGTTCACGTGCTCTGGAAGGATAGAAAACTTCAATAAAATTCAGAACTCACAAGATATGGCAGAGCTGAGAGAGATAATACATGGTGTGCTCACGTTTCAGGCAGTTGCATGTGATTTACAAATCTGAAAGGATAGCTTACGCTAAGCAAATTGTTCTGGCTTATGAGTTCAGTAACAAATTGTATATCTTTTTAGTTATGGATTTACCACAGCATTTCTTCAATCATCTCACCAAATCTGATATTTACTGATAGGATGTATAATACACACGGTTCCTTGTTTACAATGTCTTCAAACCTAGTATAATAGGGGAATGAAGGATATGATTTCAAGTGTTAGCAACCAAGGCTGACTGTGAAACAAGAAAGAAGACCCCAAACTTTTTTTCCTGGAACACTTTTGTGCAGGAAGATGCATTAGAAAGGAGACATTATTTTCCTGACATCCCCATCATTATTTGAACTGTATTTCATGTGCCCAGCTACTTTGAAAGGACAGGAGCTAGTTTTTACGCCACACAACAGCGCAAAACATAGCATAAACCTGAGCTTGTAAACCAGATTACACAGCACACTGAATACCACTTGAAGAACTCCACTGGCTAGTTGAAGGAGTAGGATAAGTACTCTATTTCTTGCAGAGATAGCAAAGGTACCACTTGAAATACGAGTCTGGGGAGTCCCACAGAAATTTAGGCTGAGCAAAGCGAGTTTCCTTCCTGCAATTTATTCCTAATCTACTGTATATCACCACCATCCCTCTGCAATTATTAGTACATTAATTCATCATCTGTGCCAAGCATGAAATTGGCACGACTGAGTATGATATCTCTAATTCACACTTGCATTTCTCCTTCACCTTTAAGCCCACTTCAAGTATTCCTTTTATTGAGAGATGGAAGTAATGAGCATGTTTTGAAGAATAGCCTTAACTAACCCCTTACGTAATGAGCACGTTTTGAAGGATAGCCTCAACTAACCCCTGTAAAACAGCAGCTGTCAGGACTGAGAATCTGGTAAAAGATGTCCGTTGCCATGTCTAAGTGAGAGAAGAAAGGTTAATCAGCATGACTGAAGCCACTGTGCTCCATAATGTAGCATCATGAGACCTTGCATGTGAAGCTGTAATTCATATTCTGACCGTGTTGTTGACCAGAAGAGCAGTAGCTGAGGATTCTCAGCGTCCCATCATTAGATAACAACAACAGCAGGAAAAACAACCCCCTTCCTTGGACAGAATAAATATGGTTTTTTCATTTGTTGGTGGAAAGGGTTGGATATTTTAAAAATATTATTCTGGTTCTAGTAGAGGGACTTCTTTAAGTAGAGAAGTATTGAAGTGTTTCCTTCATGCCGTAAAAATTAGCATTTCACCTGGGACAATTGTTCCACTCACCCCTCATTGTCTCTTGTCCATTTATATGACAGCCTCTTAAGGAACATGCACTAGTCCTTCCCACATGTGTATGCAACATCCTCCATGCCGTGTCTCCCATTTCAAATGGCACCTCTGATTTTAAATACAACCAAGCAACAGGAAGTTTAAGAACTGCTCTGCAGATGCAAGTGATTACTAAGGCCAGTCAGGGACAGAACGAGAAACAGAAATCAGGATTTTCCACTCTTGCTCAGTTCACAAATCCATACACTTTCCAAGGTAAGTAGCAAAATCTTCTTTGACAATATGGCTTTCTGCGCATTCTTTAATCTCCAAATGGAAAAAAGTATTTTGACAAAGTTCAATTACAAAAAATAAAACCTATAAAACTGTCTCAACTTTGTGGATATTGCGAGCCTACTAAATGGCTGTTGAAATGACTAAGTCTCTCCCTTGACTTCTGTGAATCCTCAGCACAAGCCCTTACGAACTCAAAGCCAGACAGATATTGGGAGAGTGGGAGGAATCTTTTTGATACACATATCCCGCTCTGCCCTGGGGATTCAGTTTCTGCACACAGAAGAAAGAGGGTTCAAGATAAAATAGAAGGGGAGCTCCCTCCCATCACTTTAACAGGCAGAGCAATCTGAGAAACATTCTTGTATAAAATAAATCCTATCCTCACTTACACCCATGCAACTGAAGGCAGCATTTGGCTGCAAGACAAGTGTATTTCTTAACTATTTTGAGTGCCATATGCTATATGAGTGCCATATGTTAGCATTTCTTATCTATATATAGCCATTTCAAATGGTATACTGAGTTAAAGGAGAGAGCACTGCCCTGATCTCCCCTTCACCTCTCCTCAGATCTCTCCTCCCCCCTTCCTTTCCTTTTCCCTTCCTTCTGCTCTCCTCCCCGCCTACACTCAGCTTCCTTCATCACACTTCCTACTATTTTTTATTTTAAAAAACAAACAGTATTTTGTATTTCTAACAAACCTCCTCCTCCCCCCCTCCCATCTGACATGGGGTTTTATTCTCCCCGCTTCCCCCATGCCGTGTACAGCATGGGTTCCCATTTCAGCAATGCCAGGGCAATGCCTCATGGCTGCAGTAAGGGCAGGAACTAACTGGAAGGTACACCCAAGTACTCCCACAGCCCTCCACCTCATCATCTCAGCTGCTGCTCTACTCTCACTTCCTCCTTCCCACCTCTCTCCCACCTCAGTCTCCTCTTCAGGACCTTTGACCTTCTTCCCTTCCTCAAGCTGTTAGCTGAAAGCAGCTGCTTCCCATCAGGGCTGCTTCAGCAGGTATTTTCCTCCAAACAACTATATTTTATTTTATTTTAAACCTCCTTTAATTTCTTTCCTTTTTTGGGTGGCACCAGGAGATCTCTTCCCCTTTTGAAAACGCAATGAGTGGGACAGCCTGACTTTGGCATAGAAATATTTCAGGTTTGAACCCCACGTGTTAAACAGTTTCTACCACACACCTCAGCTTGCTTTGTCATCTTCAAAAATGCAAAGCCTGACTGCTGTGGCCTGGTACTCCTCAAAGGAAGGAAAACACCCTTAGGGGTATCTTCCTGCCCCCCTTGACCATGTGCAGCCTTCTGCAACCTCTGGCAATTGCCAAGCAGGCAGAGCGGGCATTTTTACTGCCAGAAAGGTACACGGGATAAAGTAGAGCAGAACAGGCAGTGTCTGGAGACTGACATAATATATTGTGTAGAAGCACGACCAAGCACAAGCTGTGAGGGAGGAGCTCGCTACCGAGAAAGACCTGGAAAAAATCCCATAACATCTGCCTGACTGCAAAGAAGGAGTCAGAGCTTCTCCACCAGATTGTGCTTTCAACACAAGTCAGCTTATTTTTCCTGTTTCTGTTTTTTAATTTGGTTGTGGTCACTAATAAATAATGGGAATTATTTTCATGGCTGCAGTGGAACAAGCACTTGAAAATGTTTGTTCCTTGTAATCTGCAACTCTACAAGTCTATCCATGGAAGCAATGTGCTGAAAAAGGAAATAAATGTTTACAACATAGGAAAAGTCAGGTCCACCATGTAAAAAATGTCCTTCACAGCCCATACCAAGCAAAGCCGAGAACAACAAGTATCCCGAAGGAGCAACATTAAGGCAGGCTAAAATTCACCTCCATACACACAATCATAAGTTTTGACCAAATTTTGGGCTGCTTTTCTTAGCATAGGTCAAGATGAGTGTGATTCAAGGTGTGCATAGGCCTTTGTATAGAACGGGAACAGACGCCCCTGGTTTTATATGAAATGTCTGGAGGCTGCTGGTGCCCTCCAGGACCTCTCAAGTCCTGATAGCAAAAACAAGCCCTCCTGAAGAACCTGAAGCTGCAGCCCTCCTCCAGCATCCCAACACAGCTCCATACTGCCACCAGTCCCTCCTTCTTGGCAACTAGACCTCTCAACAGAAAAAAATATCCTTTATAAGCAGCAGTTCCAGGACAAGGGAGACACCACAAAATGTTGGAACCCAAACTGGCATGGCCTTCTTTCAACTGACCCCAACAGTTTTAAAAATATATCATAGAGCAACAGTACCCATCCGAATGTCACATTCCACTGAGGCTTAACCTCAATTCATACCTTTTGAGGACTATATAATGTAGCTTATGTATTTGTCAAAAAAAATATTGTTATTTATGATTTGCATGCTTTATTGCCTTGTAATTATAATCCAACAGTGCCATCCACTGCTTCTCCAAATAATCTTTGCTTACAATTTCCTCCTGAAGTTGTCTTTCCTAAGTCAGGGCACTAAAGCCGAACAGTTCGACTGTGTATACGTATACAGTGTATACAAATGTGCAGCCAGATGTGGGAGAAAAAAAAAGAGCAAAATCAAAATTGTAATCTGGTGATGTTCATAAGGGATTACCAGAGCTGTCAAACAAAACCTTTCTGGGCTGTAGATAACACCACATTTCATAGTTAGAAAAACCACACTCCTGAGTCACACAGAGGAAGCTCGTGTGCGTAATTGTATCATACTTCTTGAAGCCAATCCAATAAAACAACGCCTTTCAGCTCAAACTTTTCCTCAAATATAATCTCCTACCCAACATGAACAGAACACCCCATGCTGTGAAATGCCAAGTAATTCTTGCCGACTCTTTGGGATCACCACTTTGGAGGACAGTAGCCAGCACTGAAAGAACCACAACCTCAACACTGAAATTTTCTGATGTTTCGTCCTGTGACTGTTGGACCTTTGGATCTGTTGAATCATTTGATGTTTGATAAAGACCTCATGAAGAAAGTGGCAATTATGTTCCCAGGACACTACTAACGGTATTAACCTTCCCAGCAAGAAATCATAAAAATGTAGCCTGAATTCAATCAAATCAATCCTATTTTCTTGCATTTTGTATGTGACTTCATATTATATTTCAGATAGTGTACATGTGTATATGGATACACATATAGGTACACGGGTATATACGCAAGTACCCACACAAACATGAACTGCATGTTCTTCACAAACACCTAGAATAACAGAAAGTAATACTTAGGTGCATACATTTTTAAATAGCTCTTAAAATTTTGCTTCTAGCCGTGTTTAGGAGCTCAAGTAAGTACAGACTGCTTTTAAGAGGTGATAAGCTTTGACTAAGTTCTGTGAGAGGTCCAAATAATTAGCTCCCCTAATATTTTGGGCAGCAAAATTTGGAGAGGAAAAAAAAAAGGACCTGAAACCTTGCATCCATTAGTGCCCTTGTTTTTAAAATGAAGAGAAAACAAATCATGTTAAAAGTTTAGTATTTACATACTGTGAGCACACCAATATATCCAAGAGATCCCATATCCCAGACCCTCCAATCTATTACTTCTGTCAAACCAGCACACACTTAAAACTGATGTAAATGGCCAACTGAACATTTTTCTTCTATGAGGAATCCTTACCATGTGGGCCCACAAAGGGTTCATGGTATGACATGAAAGAAGGTACAAGTCAAGCACTGCATGTCAGAAAATCCAACAAGCAACCTACAAGGTCATTTCCATCTACCAAACGCATTATGATTTTCTATTATATTATGAAGGCATTTCATGTTCAACTTGGATCTGAATTTGGGGGCCACTAACAATACTGCAAAAACCAGTAATTCTGACCCTGCCATGTGATGCTATGGTAATGTAGTTAGGCACAATTCATAGAAGGAAGTTTCCAAATCAGTGAGCAACTGGATTAAAAATAAGCAACCGAAAAAGATGAAAGTTAAGATCTTTGTACTGCACCACATAAAATCTCCCAGGCAGGAAATTGCACCTGGAAATGGATCAGCAGTCTTAGTGTCCATAACAGACAACTATTATGTATCAGTTTATCAACTCTGCATGGATGCCCATGGACATACACCACATATCAGCTACAAGTGGCCTATTTACCACCTGAATGTATGAAAATCCTTGAAATGCATCTTGGTTACACTCCTTGACACTCAGAACTAGGCTGCAAATGTACTGTGTTTAACTTGGTTTGCCAACCCATTTCCTAGCAGAATACAACAGAATTATCTACAGTTTAAATCATCCTCTGAAAGCAACTCCTGACCAGAAGGGACTTACCAAACCTTGTCCCAGGGAATGACAAAGAACTTCTGGATGTGTGCAACTGGGAGCAAAGTGATTTAGTGGCAGTTTTTTATTTTATAACTAAAAGGATCATGTTTATACAAGTATTACTTCTGCCAATACCTCCCACTACAGTAAATTTATCTAACCCTTGAATCATCAATGGCACATGAAAAAACTACAAACATCTATCTGGCCGATACTGAGCCAAAACTCAGGCATATGGACTGTTGTATATTCTGTCAGTGGGAATAAAGCATTGCAGTACGTTTCTTCTATTTATAGTTCAAAGAAATTAAAAAGAAAATTACAAAAACCTTTAGTGTCAGCAAAGGGAGATACAAAAGCTGCCTGGGCTTACACGGCTCATGACCACAACTTCACCATATGCAGTTAAATAGTCACTCTGATTGACAATATTTATCAGTTTTGTTTATGTGAAACTAAAAGGAAGACTTGTAATACACTGTAGAATGTCTAATCTGACACTGTATTGTATACTTGGAGGGAAAACAGTAACAAAATGTGGGCAAGTTCAGTAGCTAAATGCATGGTTTATGACTGAGAAAACTCTTTCAGAACAAAAGCTCTTTTTTCCTATCGTGTGCCAGGGCCATGCTTTTAAAAGATGAAACTCAGCGTGTTTATGAGACCATAAAAATTTTGGAAAATTATTCCTCAAATATACAGACATATGTATACACACCTAACAACTAATGAAAAGCCTTTTCAATCCCAAACACCATGTAGAAAGAAGAAATGGCCTTCCCTTCCTACTTTTTTTTGAATTTTGCCAGTCAGCCAGACTCTTTACCAGTTACACAGATCATGACATTACTCAAGGATTTGCAGTGAAGACAGTGGTGAAATGCTCGCAAGCACACTAGTGCAGACATTACTCCAAAGGTCAGATCCTTAGATGGCCTCAGCTGGAGCGGCTCTGCTGATCTGAATAACAAGAAACTGAAAAATGAGCCCAACAAATTTCCACAGACCTTCAAAGTTTCATGGAAAACATGGCTGGCAGGGATCTGAAGACATTATTCAGTACACATTACTGACCAAAGGGAGGATCAGATTTCTTTAACTGAAAGTCATTAGCTATTAAACACAATGGTTCGGGAACATTCTTCAGCTCATTCCTAAAATTTGCCAGAAGCCGGAGGGATGTAATGAGAAGACTGCACTCTCCTTATCTTCTCTTCAAAACACACACTGCTCACTGCCACCAGACTCTGGGACAGATGAGGCTCTGGTTCACCTGCTCTTCTGGGCCTCTCTCCTGGAAGACTTTGAAATTGCCTGTTCAAGCATAGCCTGTCCCTCCCCCTGGCCCTGGACATTATAATCTCTGATGCAAAACTTTCTCTCTTTCATCAACAGAAAGCACAATAAAAGTCTCAAAGGCCACCAACATAACAAGCTGACAGCAAAGCCGGAGTGGTAAAAAGATTAATTTACGTACAGAGAGATTACAATCTACCCATAATGAGGCATCTAGTGTGTATTCATAATCAGATCCAGAAACAGATGTTGGATATGAAGGCATATGAGAAACTACAGTTCAGAGGAAAAGATAGAAGTGGTGCCAAGGAATTTTTTCTTTTTCCCCCCTTAAATAAAGGTTTTTCTCCTCATTTTTTATCTGGGAGAGCACAGTGCAAAACTCAGCTCCAAATAAGTGGGAGAGGTGGCCCTGCGATCTGGTCTTCATCTTGTGCTGGCTCCCCTACCCCCATGGTGGAAGAGGGCAGCCCAGCTCGCATGGAGGCCTCAGCTTCTAAGGAACTGAGACTGCTTCAGCAGCAAAGCTGGCACAGAGCATACCAAAATCCAGTCTCGGATGCACCTATGTTGGTCACCGCTAAAAAATTTTGCAGAAACAGGACTCATCTTCCCTAGCACCAAGAACACTGCCTCCTCCATGCCAGGCAGAGGAAACCTACCCAAGGCAAAAAAACCATTTGCATTTAGCTGTGGAAATAACTACCATGAAGTCATTTTCTTCTTCCAAAATCCACAGAGGCAAGGAACCCATGGCAGTGCAAGCCATACGTTACAAATCTCAGTGGCAGAGATCTGACCTTGTAATCCATTATCCAAGCCAAGACCTTTATGACAGTCTTCAGCTGGGTAAGAAACAGTGTCACAAGAGAAGCCCTGCACCACGCTGGTCCCCAGCTTGCATAACTGCATTTTGGATACATTGCGATTCAAGGTAATTTGAAGAAGATCGGAAGCTTCTTTACAGAAGCTTCCTGGTGCATGGGAATGCAGATTTCCAGGCGTCATCTGCACCCTCAAGGTTGCATTGTGTCTCTTTGTGAACGCTGATCTTCCCTTAGGTCACAAGCATGTGCTTGGTGTGAGATTTGCACTGGGTTGTCACCACTACCCAGCCCATCTTTAGCAGATCTTCACTCATTCTGTGACCTAGATTTGCAGTCTCCACAAAGGCCATATAGCCTATATCACCAAGCAATTACAAGTTGGCATTAATTTGCAACACCTCCTGTGACAGCACCATGAAGTAATAAGCTGATGCTCAGCGTTAACCTTTTAGCTCAAAATATGTATTTCCTCCTCACTTCTGCTGTGGGAAGATTTCTTTTCTTCCATTGCTATATCTCCAATATTTGTACGGATTTACATCCTGCCCCAACATATTTTTCAGTCTTATAGCTGTCAATGAGGATCAAGTTTAAGCTTTATAACAAGCTACTGTGCATGCGCCTGGAAACTACAGGCAACATGTGCTTAAGTCCACACCTGTGAAGCAGAATGACTCCAAACGTGTTTTCTTTTCCTTGTCGCTTTTCTGAGTGCTGTCCTTTAAGCTTTGGTAGACACCCTGCAATTTGTTATTGCTGTGGGAGGGAACTGTTTTTTTTAATACATTATAAATGCGCAGTCCTCAGGAGTTTGAGTAGTGGAAAAGGAAGGGCTGCTCCTCTTTGCTATCTCAGGAACTACAGAACCCCTGTATCGTGCCAAATTTTATCGTTTTGCAGAGCGATGCTCTAACTTTCTCACACTCAGCCATCTTATAAGGCCACATTTGCATGGAGAATGGAAAATGAATAACATGCTCTCCCTCAGCTCAATAAAGGGCGTACACCTGTCTTCGATTTTGACAAATTTCATTTTTATATAAACTTCAACAATAGGAGAATATAATATTTCATTTAGAAATTAATCATCAGCTAAGCATCATAGCCAGAAGGAAATCACTGAAGCAGAACTTAGACTTGTTGCTTAGAACTATAAAGCATAAAATAATGACTGGTTCACACATCAAAAATGGTTTTAATGACATGGAGAAAAGGATGATTGTATTAAATTGACAAATTCATGAATTTTAGGATGTTTCTGGGGGTAAATCACATTTTAAGCATTGATTTCATGTTAAAAGGACTAGCTCCACATCTATCAATTACTGAAAAGACTAAATGGCTTGATATTGTGACCTTTCACTTCTGATGTTTTACAGATCCTGCATTAGATGTAAAATCAGATTGACTTCCATGTACAATTCTAGTAATTTCAGTGGGAAAATTAAACGTGTTTGGTTACTGTAAGAAGAAGAGTTTTTTCACTCTTTGGAATCGGAATAAAATTTACATTTACTGAAAGTTAATACAATCCTAGACCATTTGGTTTATTATCTGAATCTATTATCAATTAACTGTCATAGGAACTAACCAGTGACATTTTCCAACTCAGAGTCATTTAGAAGCTCAAATTTCATCTATCCAAATCAGATTTGCAAAAAGACACACATTCCCAAAGCCTTCAGGTGGTTTTGAGAGTATAAACACTCTAGTTCCTTCCAGATGTTAGGTAAGTGCATTTTTACCAGCAGAAATGTCATGAACTAATTGGTAGGTTTGCCTTCTGCTCTATTTCCTACTTAAAGTGAGAGAAAAATTGAAAAGGATATAATGGACCTTTCAATAACATTTTTTTAAAGGTTATTTTCGCAAATACATATACAATCAGAAATAGAGACAAAAAATTCAGGTGTGGTATATACCGCAAATCTGTTGTTCTAACCTCTCATTTCCACAATGACATTTGAAAATAAAAAAAGTGATGACATTTTTTTTAAATGACATTTAAAGAAAAGATTTATTCTCACATTAAATGACTTTGTGAGTTCCACCAAAGTTGTGAGAACTTGCTAATTTTTATCAAAATAATGTCACTGACGTCATTAAGGAGGGACCGCAGCTGCTCCAAGTTTAAGATTGCAACAGATTCCCCACTGGAATCTCAGTCTGGACCCCACAAAAAACATTCCTCTAAAAAGGGGGTTTCCCTTGTGCAACCAGAAGAGGAATGGCAGAAGAAGAAAGATTTTATACAGTCAGGACCTACCATCATGTTTCCTGTCTGGGTTGCAAAATTCTGGCTTGTTTTTTCACTGTAGGGAGCGACCAACTTCCACCTCCGTGTTCAAGTCCAATCTTTCATTTTGAAGTGGGGAAAAAAAGGAAATGAATTCATGGGACATAAAAGCAAGTTTAGACACTTTGGTGTCCTTCCTACCAGGCTCTTCCTGAAAAAAAAACAAAAATCAATTCCTTGCTGCTTTCGGTTCCCCAAGCATACCCTGCTTAGACAAGTTCCCTTGGATATAGGGATTTAAGATACCACCACTGTCATTTTCTCATATCAGTTTCTCCCCAATAAATGTCAAATTCCCTGTTCATTTTCAGCCAAGTCTGACAGAATGGTAGGTGTGAGGTGAGTGAAAATTGGCACGCAGAGCCAATCATAGAATCATGGAATGTTAGGGGTTGGAAGGGATCTCTGGAGATCATCAGGTCCAACCACCCTGCCAAGCAGGACCACAGAATCTAGGGCAGGTTACACAGGAACGTATCTAGACAGGTCTTGAAAGTCTCCAGAGAAGGAGACTCTATAACCTCCCTGGGGAGCCTGTTCCAGTGCTCTGGAACCCTCACAGTAAAGAAGTTCCTTCTCATGTTGAGGTGGAACTTCCTGTGCTCTAGCTTGTATTCATTGCCCCTTGTCCCATCGCAGGGCACAAGTGAAAAGAGGTTGCCCCTCTCTTCATGACACCCAGTCCTCATATTTATACACATGTGGGAAAGGTTACAGCATATACCCTTAGCGTACATCACAGGATACAAACAGGAGACCTGTGGAAATGAGAGGAGCAAGAGAAGTCTTTTAGAGAAGAGTCTGGGGGAAATAAGACTTTGTGAGTCATGCTATTCATGAACTAGTTGTTTCATGAAACATAGGATTTGATCTGTCCCTTGTCTCCATATAAGCAACGTAGTCCTCTCCCCTCTTCTTTAGCACTAGGCATCACCACTGTCTTTTATTGGATTAACTCAATATTTCACGTGCTACTAAAGGTGAGTCTCAAGCTACAATGTGGTGTGCTTAGTTATGCCTAACTAGGAATTTTGCGTGGAATCAACTCTCGCAATAGTCCTTCTTAAGGGCTTGCAACAAATAGTTAACACCTTTTCAAACCAAGATACTTTGCAACCCTCACACCGGGAGAAAAAGTTACTACCAGCACAAAATACAAAGATAAGATAAATACTAAGATAAAATATAAAGCTAAGGTAAAATATCCCAAAGTCATCTTTACATGAAAGCCAAGGAGAGCAGGGCCAGACAGACTCTGCTGCTTTACATTCTAGACCAAAGCCAAACCTCGTCAGCACGTCCTGTGTGAACTGGCCCAGGACAATTCTTTCCTCCCTCTCTCCACAGAATGGTTGAAAAAAAAAATATTTAGTGTCCTTTTGATCTTTTGGCTCCTTGCCTTGGCATGTCTTATGACTTTGGCCGGAACCTGGAAGAAGCATCTTCCTAATTAATAGCTCAGGAATTATTTTAGACTGCCACCCACCAGGACTGTTTAGCTGGATGGATTGTGTGACCTTTCGGCTGCTTTTCTCCAGCCTCATCCCAGGGTGCTGCAAGTGACCAGTTTGTGACAGTGCCCATCAAAATCTTGCCTACCTCAGGCAACTCACATTCTAGATCAACCCTAAAAAGGCCTGCTAGGACCTGCCACTACTCAGCTTTTCCAGTTTATTAGGACATTTTTATATGTTCTTTTCTCATGCTTCAAACACCAGCAATGCTGCAGAGCAGTGCTGCAATGCCCCATTCCCTCTTAAAATACTTAGTGTGTGGTTAGTAAACAGCTCCACATTCAAAACCTAACAGATGAACTCTTTTGAGGCCTCCCTTCCCAGTCTTTCAGACCACTACAACTGTCTCTGCTCCTAGAAAAGTGCTTCCACCTACAACATAACTTATGAAACATACTGTTAACATTTATTTGTAGAGTGTGTATACAAACATGTGAGGAGGATTCACAGACAGATATAAACCAGAAAGCAATGCCCCTATGCATAACTTGATGGCTAACACTTTCAGATGAAAACTGATTTTGACAACCTCTGGGTTTTCTTGGTGTCCACCACGAACCATCTGCAAAGGACCCTCAATTTTCAGAAGGTCATGGGAACCCATATGCTGAAGCACAAGCCCTTTTAAGGTATTTTTAATGGATCGTTCAAAGAATAAGACATCCAAAACAATTAGTCACTCTCAAAAAATCTTGACCATTTATGTAACCTTATTTTTCTAGTTGTGAATAATTGACTGAGCTTATGAACCCACATGCTCAAATTCATGGCATTTCTTTGTAGGTTCGTTCATCTGCCACACAACAGCTTGGGAATGCTGCATTTGCTCAACTAAAAATGTTAGAGACTATTCCAGATGCACAGCGCCAAGGAAAACGAGCACAAGAGTAACAGGGAACACAAAGAGACTTCATCGTCTGCTTTGTGCCTCCACCATTCCGTCTTAGGTCAAATGTCTGGCTGACAAAATTCATTAATGCTTTCTGAAATAACAGCATAACTCCCTCTTTCCATTCCGTCTTTCCAACAGAGCATATTATGCTGCCCCCCAGCAAATGTCCTACTTTCCCAAATAATGGGAGGAAGGAAGTGGAAGGTGAGGGACAAACACAGGCCTTCACGGGAAGATGGAGGCTGTGGGACACAAGTAGCAGAACAAATACCTAGAGTATGTAACTCTTTATGGAAGCATAATTACTGATCCTGGGGCAATGGAGATGGAGAAGAATGGAAAAGAGAAATGAGAAGGAGGAACTAGACATAAGGTGTTCCTCCCACCAGGAGGTGGGACCTGAACAGACTGGAAAGGTGGGCCCAGGTGAACCTCATGAGGTTCAACAAGGCCAAGTGCAGGGTTCTCCACCTAGGCTGGAGCAACCAGCATTATCAATATAGGCTGGGAGAGGACATGCTAGAGAGCAGCCATGTGGAAAAAGACTTGGGGGCACTAGTAGATGAAAATCTGGACATGAGCCACCAACGCGCAGTGGCAGCCCAGAAGGCAAATTACATCCTGGGCTGCATCAAAAGAAGTGTGGCCAGCAGATCGAGAGAAGTGATTCTGGCCCTCTACTCTGCCCTGGTAATACCTCACCTGGAGTGCTGCATCAAACTCTGGAGCCCCCAACACAAGAAGGACAGGGACCTGTGGGAGCGTGTCCAAATGAGAGCCACAGAAATTATTAAAGGGCTGGGGCCCCTCTCCTATGAAGACAGGCTGAGAGAGTTGGGGCTGTTCAGCCTGGAGAAGAGAAGGCTTCTAAGGGGACCTTACAGCAACCTTCCAGTACCTGAAAGGGGCCTATATGAAAGCAGAAGGAGATCTCTTCTTGAGGGTCTGTAGTGGCAGAACAAAGGGTAACGGTTTTAAGCTAGAAAAGGGTAGATTTAAGGTTAGACATTAGGAAGAAGTTCTTTAATATGAAGGTGGTTGAGCACAGGAACAGGTTGCCCAGAGAGGTGGTGGAGGCCCCATCCCTGGAGACAGTCAAGGTCAGGCTTGATGAGGTTCTGAGAAACCTGACCTCGTTAGAGATGTCCCTGCTTATTGTAGGAGGGTTTGGACTAGATGGTCTTTAGAGGTCCCTTCCAACCCAAACCATTCTATGATTTGCAGAGAAGTGGGACTCCAGGATGGAAGCCTCTGGACCTGGAGATACAAATGGAAATAACACAAGCACATACTGTAAGGAGTTCTGAAAGCCTCCTTCAAAGTTCAGGTCAAAACTGACAGCTTAGGGAACCTGACACTCAAATGTTGGCAGCAAGGGCCAGTGTTAATAGTTTTAGAACAAAATTATACTTTCATGCTATTTAAAAAAAAAAAGCAAGCATCATATGAAGGCCTACCTAGTGCTTAAGTTCATTGCATTTTTTCCCCCGTCACTCCAGCTAAGATGCAATTAAGTCTTCCAGTCCTGATCCAGAGAATTTTGACTTTGCAGAGTTCTTTCAACAGTGGGATAAATATCTTTTCGGCCATAAGCTTACCACCTTCAGCAAAGGCAAACCAAGGATATTTGTGGCCAGTAGTTCTTTACCTCTTAGCAGGAGGCAAGATTCAGCTTTCCATTATACATTTAATCTTGGATACTGAATTAGCCCAGTATAGGAAACATGTCAACATACTTGACTTCTACATGTCTTACAGATGCACTGAAGAAAACTTACCTAAGATCTACACTGCACAGAAGCCTACAAAAACCAAAACAACCTTATGAAGCTGATGACTATATACCCTACTATGTTCTCAAACCCTAGAACAGAGTGTACATGTTAAAAGCTGGACGAATCTTGACATTTTGATGGTGGTAGAAGAGAAAACAGAGATAAACTTTCCATAAATACTGTGCAAGCTTCTGTTTTGTCCACACAAAGCTGATAAGTGTGTGCATAGATTAAGAAATTGCATGTGCAAGCTGAACGATGCAATCAGTTTCACAACAAATGGACAGCTTTACCAACATACTTGGTAGATGAATCAGATACCCGGGCTTTGAACTTTTGCCTCTCTAGGCTAATCCCAAGATGCATTGTGGTTATACAGGTAAGCATAATTGTTAGCTTTATAAGTATTTACACATTCTGTTCCAGTATCCTGAAGACATGTTAGTAAGGTCTGCCTCTTTGGCACTACTAGTATTGGAAAGGACAGTACAAAACTTCCCTGAGTAGGCAGCAATAAAGTCAGTAACACTGAAATTTTTATTTCTACCTTCTAAGAAGTTACCATTACTAATTTTAAAAAATGGTGAACATTTGATATAGCATTATGCTCTTCTAAGATATTCAGAACATTCATTAAGACTCCTTTTCTTGAAATGAGCATACTAAGCTGAGCACGAGCCTACATGTACCAAGTACTCTCTTGATTTCAGCTCTCTGTAGAGTGTACACTCGCTCAATAGCACAAACTGATCATTCCAGCTGTGCTGTGCATTGCAAGGAGGAGCATGCTAGCCTGGGCAAGCTCAATAAACCTACCACACCATCTATCCAACGTGGAGAAAGCCTGATGTCTCCTCAGCACTCTTATTTCAGGTTGGCAAGCAGCCTGGAGGAGCCCTAAGCTTCACAGGACAGCAAAAGATGGGCTAGAAAAACACTTTCAATATGTTGGGTCTAATCCTGGATTTTTCTGCCACACAGCAGTCCTGCATGAAATAGGAGCATGCTTTTGGGAGTGGTAGGTACGTCTGTCAGGGTGCAGGTGTACACTAAAGCAGCAGGCTGCTTTATCTTACACTCTCCTCTTAGTCACTTTTCTGCAGGACTAACACCTCTGCTGAGCTATCCTTGATAGGTTATTCCCCAGCACATTCCTGGCAGTTCCTATTTTGGCTGGCTTCATCAACCCTCCCCTGAACCATCCCAATCCTCATCTCTTTGTTGTAAACGCTACATATATACAGCTGCTTTCCCGCACTCAAATTCCTTTTCAAGCACTTCAGCCTGTATATTTCACCTTGCACAATTTAAATTAGGACCTTACCAGTAATGAATATATGCCTCAGACATCAGCTGCTGCTTTTAAACTGGGCATTGTACTACTAACACAGCTTACTAACGAAGACACTCATTTTGAAAGACACTTGATGTTACTGGTGCTTGTGATTGGCGCTTTTTGGTCTCAGTGCTCTTGGAAACAAAGTCCACCGTGCCCCAGGTGAAGAACCCACAAAACTAGCGTCCAGAATTCAAAACTCACACTTGAGTCTTCTTCATACATAGCTCAGCCCTCTCAGCTTTGAAGGAAAAGAACCATCAGTCTCACAGGCAGCTGAAAGAGTGAACCCTCATTTCTGATGGATTGGAGGCTCATGGGGTCTGACTTCGGATTCTAAGAAAGAACAAGTTCAGATGGCAGCATCTTGTGTGCTGGCAGCCCCTATCTTAGCACTGCTAGTAATGCATCTTTTCCTTCTTCCATTAACTGACCATTTATTTCCATGTAACTTCCAGCACCATAAACAACTGAAAGACTTTCAGCCTTCTCAGTTATATTCATTTTTTTCTCCCCTAACGGTCAAAAGGCTCAAAAGTCACAGGGAAGGTAGACAGACACAAACATCTCGAGGCTAAAAGACCTCAGTTAAAGCTCCAGGCTGGGATTTTGACAGGATACTATGCTTGAATCTCACTGAAATGGGGACTGAGTACCTGGCTCTCTTGAAGAGCACAACCATCTTTTTCAAAAGACCATGAAATCAAAGCAGGTAATAGCTTTGTAAGTCTCATTTCTTTCCAAAACAGTGAGCAATGACACCATGATGTTGGCATGGCTGAAGATTCAAGAAAAATCAATGCTGATTTTAAACTGCCATTGTTGTAACTCCGAACCCTTAATTTTTCCAGTTAGAGGGTTGTTCTACTGATGAAGTCAGGGCTGCCATTTAAGTTGCTGCTCATACATTCGCTATCATGACTGATACTTGCATCTTACTCCTTTCAGGATGAGAAGCAGCTGTCAAGCCTATATATTTTATAGCGTAAATCTCTGGGAAAGAACCCTTCCTCCTTTTGCCCACAGTTGTGTTTACATACATGCAAACGTTACGGTTTCTTTTCTGCATCTTTACAATTTCTTCCATCCAACACTTACTCAATCCAGCCAAGCGGGGAAGCCGAAAACATAACGTAGGCTGCTTGCTCAGCCGAGCCCAGCGCATAACCTACAATTTCAGACTCAAGCAATAGCAGTAAACAGCCATCGTGGACAGGAATGATTATATAACAGAGTTCATCTAGCGGATGAGTTCAGAATCAGGGGAGAGGAGGGGAGGTACACCAATCTTTCCTTCGTGATGGAAAATGAACTCAGAAAAGGTGGAAATTTTACAAGGAGACATGAAAACGTGAAATGAATACCCTTTGATTCCCTGCCCCAGAACTCATCCTCCCCAGGCTTTGTTCTGCGGAGAGGAAGTAGGAAACAAAAATGAAAATATTTCTGGCATGAACAGAGAGCTAAGAGAAAAGGGGGGGTGGGGAGGGGGGCAGAATGACTGCTAAAATTCCATATTTCCACATCTGCTTTCAATTATACTTATGTCAAGTCATTTTATTATTTGACGAAACCAATCCAAGGAATTAGCCTTTTGTCGGATGCCTTGAAATGTCATTAAGTGCTCATACACAAACACACACGCAAATAAAGTCACGTTTTCCATCTGATATAAACGTGATTACTAGCCTGGAGGGTGACAGGAGGACTGAGGTGTTACCAACTTGCAAACCATCACTTCCCTGCTCTCCTGCCAGCCTTGCCCTCTCACGTAGGCCACAGCCAGAGTGAGGTCCCCTTTTCTCCAGTGTGACCCAGGGTGCATGAGCTGGGACCAGGAGGAAGAGGAAATAGGAGAGCAAGCACTGCTCAGATTAGACTGGGAAGGGAGCTGGGGGGAAGTGTCCATTTACAAGTTATAATTTTGTCAACAATCCAAATCTGGTTTTAAATTAAATATTAGCAATAAACTCAGAGAGAAAAGATTTCCAAAATGCATGACAAAGGAAGTGCTAGGAGCATATGTCTTTTCAACAACTCAACAGATGTCTCTGTTTCCCTCCCAGTTATCCCAGCCCATCTATTTAAGGTTCTCCATACTTTTGAGAGCTGGAGCCCTCTGACTGCTGTTTGTGTATTAGCTTCAGAGAAAATCCCTGTAGGCTTTCTGTTCCTTTTACACAACTCGAGGTATGGCTTTGGTGGAGGGAGTAGAAGTGCTCAATGACTTCTGAAAAAAAATAAAAATAAAAATCAGACCCAGAGGATGTGCACCTCACTAGAAACCCCAAAAGTGTGTAGCACCAAGGGTCAACCAGTCACTTCAAAAAAAAAAAAAAACCAGAAGAGAAAAAAAGATATTGTCTCTGATCATTTAATTTGTGGCTTGTTTTAGAAAGCAGCATCGCTTTACTGCTCAACAGGATTGTGATCTCTCATGATAACAGCTGAGGAAATAAAAACTGTGTTTCTTTTGGCATCGTCTCATTTCAGAATCTGCAGGCTTGGTAATGTGTTTTCACTCATCATGCTGATATTACTGCACAAAATGCCCTGGCTCTTCACTATCTTATCAATGAGGCAGCCTGGGGAATCCATCACTGACACCTATTCGGGCCATAAAGCATAATCCCAGTCCTGAAGATTTTCCTTCCTCTGCTTTACAGACTCTCCCATGCAAAAACTTCTGCTTGAAGAAATTTTTGGCAGAATAACATCATAAACAGTACTTTCTTGCATGACAGTCAACGGTTTGTAAAATGAAACTTTTCAACAGTCAGACAGTTTTCTTGTGTGCAGTATTTTGTTCACCTTGTAAACGTAGGCTGCAGATTTTCTTATACCTCTAGCATTCATACTCCCAGAGCCAGAGATCTCATGTCCCAGTCTTTGCTCCCTCCATTCCATGTGTACCAGGCTCCAGGTACCATGGTACCTGTGCACTCAATGGGCTTTTATTTTTCTCACCTTTCCCCAGTAACCCATCACCATTTTCCTTCCAATATCCTAAGCAACACATCCAAAGCCCAAACTTTGTCAGATGTGGTCTATGAGAGAAAGATTGAGGATTTGACTGCTCTGCACGTGGAACAATGGGGTTAACCACAAGTAGTAAAATACAGAGAGCTTAGCACATGATCCTGAAAGATGTCACAGTGATACTGCCATCACATTTGTGGTGTAAAGTATCAGGATTTATTCAAAACCAATTCAGGTTTTAGCAGAAGATAAGCCCTAGCAACCCAGTCACCTGAAAGAGTGACTCTTATATTGGAAATTACAAAAGCCTGACCTTATTAGTTTTTCTAGAGTACTTATCTAAACTAATTCATGCCAAAAAAAATCCACAACAAAAATAATATAAGGGATATGATAAAGAATAAGGAGGAAGACATTAACACACACCTAATTTCAAGTAAGAATAGGAGCATTCAAATATGATCCAAGACTTCTAAAATGAAGAGTAGGAGTACTTGTTTCTTGGGTTTTTTTTTAAATACTAAACAGGGAGGTGAGATGATCTGTCCCAAAATATATGCTTCAATACATGCTTATCTCAAAATCCAGGTGCTTCAGATACAGGACCAAAACAAGAACTTAAAAATTACTTGTCAGCTCTTGAGAACCATGGCTCTGGACCTTAGCCTGTAAAGTCAGCCGACTGTCCAGAGATGCTCTGGGGTCTTTCAGACAGACTAGAAATATTCAGCCAACATCTTAAAAAATTCACTCCAATGGCATGATTCGTATTTGCTTAACAAAGTTCCAAATGCAAGAAGAGCTTTCTTTTGGAAGATTTTCACTAGTCAGAAGATACTGAACATCAAAAACCTGTTGTGGTGTAATGCTTCTCCCAGTTTTGTTGATTGGAAATGTACAGAACAAACATTTCTTTCCTCTTTGGGACTTTCACATATCCCATCCCTAATTTTAGCATGTTTTCTTATTTTTAAATAGTTAATGAAGCTGCAGAGTTTTCAGGATAGAAAAAACATCTGCAGTTCACACAAAACATCCAGACACTAATACAACAGGACTAAGCAATTGTTGTAATAAAAATTGCAAAAGATATCAGAAGTGGGGGTCCAGGAATTACTTAGACACATGGAACAATTGGAAATCATTTACCATACTTGAGATGTTTGTGTGTTGCATAAGGCTGTCTCTGGTTACAAATACTGTTGTTTTTGACTGGAGGAAGAGAGGAGGAGGTAGTAATTCCTGGTGTGCTCTCCCTGATAGTGCTCATGCCATTTGTCTCTTTTGACTACTGCATAAACAACAGTTGAAAGCAAAAGCACAGCTCAGGGATGGCTTTGAGACACATCAATTCCAAGGTGCCTCTGCAAGCTTGGACTGCAGGCACCAGCACACAAAAAAGCTACTTCTACACAAATGGAAGAGGGGAAGATGAAGCAAGAAGGAGGATGAAAAACAAAAAAAAAGGAAAAAAAGGAAAAAATCTGGCAGAGTTCATCAGCAGAAGCCCTGGATGGAAACATGGTCTATAAGTGGCTGTGGGGCAATGTGGCACTAAAGCCTTCTTAGGGACCAAACAAACTGAAGGATTAAGGGGAGGGGAAATAAATGTTTGTGGGTTGCATTCCTGCGATAATAAAGTCATGATTCACTGAATGACTGACAAATTTATAAATTAAATGGTGATTTAGTGAGTTATCTCACACCTACCTTGGACAAAAAAAATAGCCATTGCATGACTAGAACTAATGGGGAATTAAGTCACAGTAAACATTTGTGGTAAACTTCTGAGTTTTGGTATGATCTCGTATACAATATTGCATTCACTCAGGAGTATGTGCAGGGTAGGATGGTTCTGAAATTCCTCTTATCACAGCAAGGATTAGTGCTCTCTCTCTACAAAGCAAGATTTATTCAGCAAGGATAAAATGCAGTTGAATTCAAGGACACGCATGAATTCTGCTATGCTGGAGAGGACTCAATCTTTGCCTGAAATGAAGTGGTGCTGCTCCTCTGCAGTTACCAACACAAATGCAACACCACTACCCTATTCCAGGTGAAGATGTGGCCCATTCCCCTGCTGGGTCACTCTGGGGTAGCCTGGAGAGGACACCTCTGCAGGGACCCAGGCATGGCAGATGAGCAGGAAGAGCGCAAACACAAGCTAGGTGGAGGTAGCCCTTCTGTTTAACTTCTTGCTCGTGTAGCCAAAATTAAAGGGTGGTGATAATTCAGGAGAAAGATAAAGTTTGGGAGAGGAAATCTGGAGGGGCTGACGGAGAAAAAAAAAAAAAAAAAAATTTGCACAGGACAGAGTTGATATTTTAGAGGTGGCTCAAGCCAGCCAGATCCCTATCAGACGGGACAGTTTCAAAGATCCTGACTTTTTATAGCTAATCATCAGCATCTTAAAAATACGTGACTTTGGGCTGTGATTTCTCTAGCTCCTAGCTCTTAAAAAAACTGTGACATGAAAATGGGTCAGCAAGAGGCATGCTGAAGAACTATGGAGAAAGTTTGAGGGCAAGATGCAAAACAAAGTAAAAGCTTAAAAATGCAGACAGCAGCTTATTTTTAGAAAACAAATGGTCCCTTGTTGTGTCTGTAACACACATACACATCAAAGAAACCTGGTGGTCCCAAATCACACTTAACAATTTTGCAGCCATGATTGTTTACATAAAAGTGACTGGCCAAAGCCACTTTCCATGATGCTCTCTTTAATCCACTCAAGTCCCATAAGGGATGAATCAGGTTTTTTCTCCCAAAGAGAGCAAGCCATTTGACAAGAGGAGCAGCAGAAGCTACCAGTGCTATTTTATGGTCTATAATAACATCTGAAGCAATCCATCTCATTTACTTCCCTAGCATAACGACAACTGCATGCACTGGCAGCCTGCCTGTCATGACTTGACCTTAACAAGCACCGCACAGGGAGACACTCTTCTTCTGCATGTTCTCAGTCTTGTTCTCTTTGCTCAGGAAAGACCCTGTCTCCAAGGACACGTTCACATGCATTTTTCAGCCTGTAGTACTCCAGCTTCTCCACAGTACTCACATGTCTCCCTTCACAGGCCAAGCACCTAGAAAGCATTTGTCCTCCCTCCTCTTAACTCCATTTCAGTGAGGCAGTTGGAGAGATGCAAGGACCATCACGCAGGGACTCAGGTGGGCATCTGGCAGCCTGAACCTCCATCACCCTGCCCGAGGCCAGCACCCCAACCCTTGAACCATCCTCACTCTCTTCAAGTTCAACGAAACTCGAGCTTTTCCTTCAGAAGGCAGACCCACCAGGTTCAGTTACAAGCTCTACAAGCTAAATATGATCTTTGCAAGTGCAGCTTTATTCTGAGTGTAAAAATAGCACTCTGGTATTCAACAGATATGTTCCTGATTGCGTAGACAGTCCTGTCTTCTGTTGTAGGAGTCAGGGGGATTGGAAGTTTTTTATTTAACCCTAAAAGGCAGAATAACTTTAGATAGGGTGAGATAGATAATATTCCTGCTTATCCTTTTATTAATGTCATCTTCCTTACAGAGCTCTGTAAGGCTGTCTGCACTTTTTACTGAATAGGAATACACTTTACATTTTCTGTGCAAAAAGAGTAGGCACACAAGCAACAATCAAGGATTTAACCAGTGTGCTATAAATTTAGATTCTAAGTCACCCAACAGTAAGCTGTTGCTATACTTATTGCCATAACAAACGAATTTTCTAGTCTTCCTAGTATACTTTCAGGTCTAAATTCCAGTTACTTTTTCCTTACAGTGCTCCTTTTCCTTTATTGCCTCTTAAAAGTTGTCAGAAGGGCAGATGAAGGCTTCAGCCACTCTATCAACTGAATAACGACACTGGCACAAATGAATGGGGATATTCTGGGGCTCTACGAGCAGAACTGAAACCAGAATCCAATTCATAATTTCCTTTGCTGCATCCTAAGATGTTGCTATGGAAATGAAGGTAAAAATCCTATAATTATAAATTGCTTGATGCCAACAGTGTCTAGTTTTCACTTGCACATACACTTGTTATTAAAATTAGAGCC
>JAVSBS010009540.1:108966-152171 GCA_033124195.1 Coracias cyanogaster
TTAAACATTCCCTTGCTGGTTCAGGTGAAATGTCTCAGAGTAAGTATGTTGAATCCAGCCTCTTCCAATGCTTAGACACAGGTTTAGAAGTAGGTGTACTTAGAACCTGAGGCCAGCTCCATTTCAACACCAAACCAGAAAACCTCACACTAGGAGCAAGACCTGAACTGGGAAGACCACACTGGATGCTTCCACCCTGCCCACCAGAAGCAGAAGATGACAGGTACCTCAAGGGGCTGTAGCTAACTGAGCAGGTTAGGAGACCGTATGCAGGAGGATGCCACAGGGTATCCAGCACCCTGTAATTCACCCATAGTTACCAAACACCAATTTATCTGCTGCCCCTGCTAGGTTACTGTGTTTTCACATGGGACTCTCTCCTTCTCTCTCTCTTACATCCCAGTGAGCAGGTTCCCCATTGACCCACGCTCCTGGTGCTCTACACCGCATTAAGCAGACCCCATCACCACGCTCCAGCCTCCTGCTTCGGATGCAGGTGTTTTCAGGTGACCATTTACCAGACCAGCAGCCCCAGAGCCAGCAGCAAGCCGGTGCTCCTCTAACCTGAAACCTGCTGTGTGCCAAATCAAACAAAACCATCCGATACGAAAACACCCCCCAAGGAAAGCAAGGGAAAGCAACATTATCTCTCATTCCCTCTCTGCCATCCGTACTGCTGCTAAGCTCATACCAAGCCAGCTAATGCTCTGGGTCTGTTTAGTTAATAAAAGGCACCTCAAATTTTAAAGGCTGCTAATGACCAACAGCACCTCTCAGTTGGAAAACACTGTTAAACCCAGGTTCAGGTGGAGATTGCCACACTAGTGTGAAGAGCTGTAGGGTTTTCCTTTCATTTTTATGTTCTTTTACCTTACTTTGTTCTTTCTGATACAGCAGCTCCCCCCCAGAGACCATCCAATTTTGTGACCCCTGAGAGTTAAAATTCCCTTTTTCTTTTTTAAGGACCTTGTCTTGTCATCCAAAGGAACAGGATGTCATGAACACAAAGGCAGTTCCATCATCAGATTCACTAGTTAAAAAATACACCTAAGAAACTTTTAAAGGGTTTTCCTAAAAAAAACCAGGAACCTGAAAGGTCACATTTTCTGTAACTACTTGTTATGTATGAAGACCTAACACACTAAAACAACTAAGAGCAGAAAACATGACAAAAGGGTAGAGCTGACTGGGAGTATTTGGATAAAAGGGGGTTTGCTGAATCAGCAAGAACACAAGGACAAGTGGCAGATTCAGCAGAAACTTTCCTGGTTTTGACCAGAAGCTAACACTACAGAGTCCCCAGACAGCACCTCGTGAGGACACCAGGGACCTGGCCTAAGTCGTGTTTGCCTCCTTCAGACCAGATACACACTGACAGGCTTCATAGGTCAGGCAGTTATTCTGGCCACCTGCCTATTCTCGGGCGAGACTCTGGGTTTCTCCTGTGGGAGCCTTTCTGCTTTGCTAATCAAATACTGGCCAGGTCTCCTGTATCCCAGGTGAATGCCCTATATCTTTGGTACAGCATGATACTACTGTCTTGCCCTTTGTAAAAAAAAAAAAGAAAAAAAAATTGTTTTGAAAGGCCTTGGGTTCGTTCCAGTGAAAATAACATATCTGATAATTGAAAAAAAAGTTCCAAAACCCTGATTATTTCAATAAGAATGGAAAACTGATCTGTCTTCTGCAATCCTCTTCTGCCTGGGCCAGTGTTTGGGATAAACAGAACTATCCCACAGGATAATTTTTACAAACAGCACTCATAAAACCCACCACAGATGAAGCAAATGACAGCACATTCTATTGGGCTCTGTGGGGAAATTAATATACAATACATTTAAATATACTTGCATGTAGCGTGTCCTTCTAACAATAAAAAGCGTATGTACTATTTTGTTTGTTTTCAGGGAACAGTGCAAAAGAGCACAAATTGCACTTTGATCTCATGGAAAATGCAAAGGAAAATACTATTTATAATAATCTGCTTAGTAACACAGGTTGCTATGAGCACATCAGACCATCACTCCCCTCTCTAGGCTGCCTCATCCCTGAGCCTGGAGCTCAGCACCCGCAGAGCAGACCCTCACTGTCCCCACAGGGCTCAGCATCTGTCACTTGAAAAGTGGTCCCTCTCTCCAGGACATCCCACTGTGCTGCACTAACAAAGCCACCGGCCAGTAAAATGGGTTTGCAAATCTGGGCAACAAGATTTCTTCCAGAGCTGGATCCAGACTTCAGGACAGTTTCCCCCCCTGCTCCCCCCAAACCAGAGCAGCCATAGATCTCACCACCATCGGAGCTGAAGGCTAAACTCACTTCTCCCTTTCCCTTCATCACACTGATCCATATGAACCTATTCTCAGGGAAACAAAAAAGCCACGGTAATTTCAGCACCAGGAAAGACAGGAGACAGTTTAAAGAAACGCATGTATATACTCCTAAAAATGTATGTGTGTGTTCCTGTGTATAAATAAACAAACGAGCAGCACTCGGGTACTCCAGCAGTATAGACCACATAAGAACCTGTAAGTGTAGATAGGCCACAACCCTGCTTTAAGTGATGAAATTTAAAATCTGCCATTACAGAACAGTGGCCTGAAACATGATACAAGTGACGTGAGTTAAGGATGGAGTAACAGCCTTTACACTCAATTTCCTGGCTTTCCTTGGTTTGCGTCACACCCTTAATGTTATTTCAACATTGCATTTTGTCCTCTAAATTAAATGTACAGTAGGTGTTTTGTATTTAATTTCCTTACTGGTTTTTTTCCCCCCCTCCTAAAGGAAAAAGAATGGAAGAGATTCATGAAAGGTTATAAAACACACATTGTGTACTGGAGAGGCTGGAGTAGCTCTTTTGGAGCCTTTTCATTCTCCTGGGAAAATATGTAATTAGGTAGTTTTTTAACATGTGTATTATGTACTGAATTACATGTATTTATACATTTCTCAAAGGAGTATTGCTTACACAATAGCCTGGAGCAACTCTTTTGGAGACATTTGGGTCTATCATGTAATTATGTACTTAAGACCCGTTTATAGTAAATTTTGTTGTGCCTACGTAGTAGCTTTTTATTTTTATTTAAGATGAATTTTAAGGCTTGTGAGGGGCGCTACGTTGACAGCCCTGGAGACCAAAGGCTTCTGTTTATTTACAGAAAGCGAAAACATGGTTAGTGAAGGTGTGGGCATCCCCAGACTACCCCTCCAAAATTTAGTTTATCCCTGACTTCAGGAACAGCTTCCCAAAGTACATGGTAAATGATTCAGTATTCAGCTCTCTTAGCAATTTGTTATGGCAGGTTCTGGGATGAGGACAACCATCCGCCTGGAACTGGACTAAAACCAAAAAAATTATTTCGCATAGGCTGCTAAGTATTTGCCATCTGCTAATCTGCAATTTACCTCCTTTCATTTTCTTTTCTCATATAGGAAAAAAAAAAACAAAACAAAACAAACAACAAACCCACAACACACTGTGAAGGAGGTTTCTATAAGGATTTAGGTGCTGTGAAACAGACATAGGCACTATGGAAAAGGGTATGGGATATGTTTGTATCTTCCCAAAATATAGCTTTCCAAGTCTTTAAACATCAGAAACAATTTAAGGGCTCTGTGGCTTTTTTTTCCTGGAAAGAAAGACTGTATAAGCCAAAACAGTTTTCTCCTAAAACTATAAACAAACAAAATCCCTCTCCCCCCCAAATACAGTACAGCTAAAATGACTTAATGCGATGCTGCCAAGAAAGCGCAGTGACAGCTGTAATGTAAATGCATGGATGGATGTATTTTTACATTATTTGAAGTCCTAAGAAGGAAAACGGTTTTGCTCGGAATGACAGAAGCTGAAGTCATCAAGCAGCAGTGCTGGCCAAATAATAGACTTTCTTACAACTCCCAAATTAATTTGACACCCCTCCTCCTAAATATAAGTTCATTTTGCTTGGATTTTTTTATAAACTGTTTTGGTTATTTCAAAGGTGTATGGCAGGGTTTTGTTTGGGATTTTTTTTTTTTTTTAAACAGTCTTGTTTTAAACAAAGTATCAGAAACTATTTTTCCAAAATGTTGACGGAATTCTGCATCTCCCAAGTAACACTTCATTTAAAACATGTTGAGAGAGACTTAGTTAACTCTCTTCCTTTAATTAAAACATGACTGGAATTCAGCCCAATATGTGAAGTCTTAAAACCTTCCAAAAGTAAACTTTTGGGGAAAATCTTCTATACATAAAAAGCGCCTTCATCCCAGCCTCCTAAGGAGCAGTCAAGAGCATGATATTTAGCGCTATCTTCCCTTTTCCTTAGCACCAAGCTACAGGGGGAAAGCATGAAAAGCAAGGTTAATGATGGAGGTCAGTACCAGAAATGTTTTTTTACTCTATCAGGGCACCGTTTTCCAGAGCATGAGTAGAAATGTTGCACACAATGCCTTTCCTTTACTGCAGTCCATTGATGGCACAAGAGTAGCAGCCCATGGAGCACGCGAAGGTAAGACACATTCCCTATCCTACACTGAAGGAGTATATAAGGTGCAAAGAAAAGCAATCAAAACCCTGGGAAAATGACTGTAATTGACACACCGCTGATTGGGTGCCACTGTAATCTTTTTTTAAGGTTGTCTTTAGCTATGCATTTTGCCAGTTTAACTCTCAGTACAGAAAGTACCTTTGTGCACAGAGTACAAATTTCAGCGAGTTGCAGCTGACTCAAATCAAAGCTACCGAAGTATTACATGTCAATCTGCTTCCTGGGAGGCTATTTCTGTGCCTGCTTCAGCTTTTTCTTCCCAGCTCGCCCTGTAATAGAGAGGTCCACCACCAAGTTCGCATGCATTTAAAGTTTTAGGGAAGAAAGGAGTTCCTAAAATATCACCGATAAATAAAGCAGCAAGCCTGGAAAGTTTCAGCTCAGAAGGACAAAGCTTCGGAAAGAAATCAGTAATGGAAAATAGTGGGTGAAAACAGAAAGCCAGCTAAATTTCATGGGTGCTGCCATTCAAGAGGATGGATGGTGCAATAGGCAGACAGTGCGGTTGAAAACCAAGAAGATTGGTGTCTTGGCATCATCATGCCAACCTCCAAATCCCCAAATCCTCTGCACTCCAGTTCCTTTACCTGTTAAATGTGTACCATAGTGCTAGTCCAACTGCAGTTTAGAAGGTAATGCTTAATAAAATCAAGGTCACATGGATTTTTAGCAGCAGAAGCAAAAAAGTCACTCAAAGTTACAAACAAGTGCTCCTTCTCTGTACTGTCATTTTTTGAGATACTGCTGCCATTTCCAGTCAGCCATTTCCTCCTTGAGGGTTACACAATTAAAAGCCTAATCCTGCATCCTTACAGAAGAAACCTTATTGATATGAAAGCCCCAGAGATATCAGTAAGCATTTTGGCATCAACAAAATTACATGCACAAGCATGAGGGATGCTGGAAACTTCCCCAGACCATTAAAGGACATTAGTATAGCTGTAATTTAACACCAGTCTTTTCATTTTCAGCAGGAGAAGGCATTTCTCATGGCAGGAGACCACCACTGGTGGCAGGACATGCCCATCACCCCTGTACTGATGCATGTGGCTAGGAACGCAGGTCCAGAACAACGCTGCACAGCCACGAATCCTGGGTCTCTGTGGGCACAGGCACCGTGTCGCACAGTCCCTTTCATCGTCCACAAAAAGGACGCTGTGCCTCTGTTGCTCCCACAGCAGTGGAGCAGTTTCAGGACCTCACGGTACTGAGGGGTAGAAACCGTCCGATTTCCAGTTTAAGTCTATTCAAGGCCAAGTTTATGCCTACTTGTTCTTATGCAAATATTGCTCTTGGGTTTAAATAGCTTTTTCCCCTCTCTGGCATTTAGCCCTGGATGTATTTATAGAGTGCTGTCAAATCCTCTCTCAACTCTATTTTGCTAAACTAAACAAGCCAATCTCTTGGAGTCCCCTTCCCATAAGACAGGCTTTCCAATCCTTTAATATCCCCTCTAGACTTTCCATACATTCTAGATTTGATTCAACTTTAACATAGTTATTTAAAAAAAAACCTACGCAATATTCTAAATAAAGCTTTCTAGTGTGTTGTACAATGGTACCAGTGCCTCACCTGACATATTTGGCTTCTCTGCAGCTTCACCGCTGCCCCATCAGCACCATGTCACTAGCTAGAACAAGATGGACAGAGTTAACCTTGAATCTTTAGTCCAAGACTCAGCCACATACAGAAGCAGCACAGTCAGTTAAGCATGAAGTTGAGAGGGTCTTTCCAATCCTTCACTGCCATTTCCTAACAGGTCAGAGAGGGACTCTCACTTGTGTTCGTGCAACACATCTTATTTTTAAGGCAAACACTCACAATTAACAAAGTGAGAGGCTCTACCAAGGTTCATCTTCTCTCCCCCACCCCATCCCTAACTGGAAGCAGCTTTTGTCCTGAAACCAGAGAAATGCAAAGTCGCCTCCAGATACTAGTTCCAGTGCATCCATTCACAGCTTTAGACAGGAGCTAGTTCAGTCTGCTGTCTCGTCCTACGACCGCTGCCTCCTGCGTGGGGGAGCACAGCCTCTGTGCTGGAGGCTAATCAACCTTTTGCTGTCACACTGACACTTCAAAGGCTGCGTTAGCGCTGCCCAGCCTTCCAGCGGGCTTCTCTTCAGACCGCAGCCGAGATACAGGCGCACTCTTCTGCTCTCAGCTGCCTTGTGCCAAAATAAAAATCAGTCAGGCGAAATGGAACTCGCACAGCGGTAGGCTGCACGCAGCTTGAGTCACTCTAACTGGCTGTGACAGCCACGCAATGAGTGGAGCGGCGGTGGTGACACGCACGCACGTTTGGCAGCAGGATGAACCTCAGCGCTACCAATGGGTGCGCCCGTCTCTCATCGCCACACTCTGTTGCTCCTCAAGACCCTGCAGCATTTGGTCTTAGTCTCAATTTTATACCTGTCCTCCCCAGAAGCTGTCCTGAAGCCACTGCCCAAGCAGGCAATCCCTCACTGCCAAAGTAAGAGTAGCTGCCCACAGGCTACAGCTCTCAAGCATCTGATCAGTATTTAGCCTGAACAAATATTTCTTCAAGCGTTCTCAGTCACTAACCTTTACAGAAAGTGTGCTAAAATAAAAAAAATATCTAATTAGCATCGTCTAGATGTTTCTTCTTATTGTTGTCTTCCCTATGGTGGTGACCAAGGATGCTCTTTAAGGAGCTCACCATGGTATGCATTAGGTAACAAGGTGACATCAGGACTACTGCTACCTATCCATGTTATAGCCTATGGCTCTGAGAAGATAGACAAGGTAAACAGCTAACAGCAGACAGGATAACATAGCAAGAAGCGATAGTGAGGCAGTGTAAGTTAGTAGTTATCAGCATAACATGATGCAATCTACCTACTCCGAGGTCTGTTTTTTCATTTCTTTACTTCAACTCATATATTGCCTCAGCACCTACCCTGGGAGCAGTTTATGCATTGCAGTTTCTGCAGCACACAGGCTCTGAGTTTTCCATAGATGCTCACAGACACAGGCACCGCCCAGCACTTCCTATCCCAGTTGGAGCTGGACTGGGCTTACAGGTGAAAAAAAATCTTTCCTTGTCCTTCCATGCTGTGAAGTGTAACTCTAACTTTCAATTCCAACATTCCTTTAATGTTTTACCCATGCATTGTTTAGCTGTGTAAACATAACTTCCTCATTTCTCATTCTTCAAAGAAAAATATATGACAAAGTTATACAAGAAATCCAAAGAGTTGCTGCTGCATCACCAAATCACCAACAATATATGATGGATACAGCTCATCTTGAAGTTCAAGTCATAGATTCACCCATCTATTCAAGTAGGATGACAAGTGCAATGCTACATTATCAGGAACTTCACATTTCCAAAGTGCTAGGAGGTTGCTCAAGTCCCATAGGGACACAGGAACACAGCACCCACAAGAGCGGTGACCACTAGAACAACAACAAATTATCAGTGAAAAGATTATGCTGGTGGCTCTTGTAGCAACACTCACAGCTGTTGCACACGGGTGAGATGCTGAGGGTAGCAGCCATCTTCCCCATGTTGCAAGTATAATATGAACACTAAAATACTACCACTTGGCACATTTTATACACTCTTAGTGATTACATACAATTATTGATCTACAAGCTTTTTTTCAAATATAGTGAATATAAACCTTAAAATTAAGTTTAATGACACAATGGTTTGAAGTATTAAAGAGGATAACCTTCTTAAAAATATCCAGTCTGGGTCCTTTCAGGTCAAATAACTTCCTTACTAGCTCTGAGAAGATTTGTTACTAAAGAAAAAAAAAAAAAAAGAGTGGTGGGCTTCCACTTTTAATTTTTAGTAAAAAGGTTAAAATCCCAAATTTGGATGAAAACAGAACTCACTCTTGAGGCAGAGATGACCTTCACTAAGAACCTCACCTAGAAAGAGTTAGCATATGAAGTTGACAGATCCCCCTTTTCATTTAAAATTCCCTGTAGCTTTCTAGAGGGTTGGTCTGGGTGTTGTTCTGGGTTTTTTTCTGGCCTTTATTAAATTTGGGGAAATGTTAGTGGAGTCACATCAATGTCTCTTTATATTGTCCCAGCAGCAGCTGAGGTTTCTTTGAAGATTCTCTCTAACACAATGTAAATACTTGGCAGTCTTCTACAGTGAGAGTTGAAACATTCTAGAAATGCTCAAGGAACAGATATTTCAAAGACACCTTCAGATCTGAAAGCTCAGTTCCCTTCCAAAGAACCTCTGAATAAATTTTCATAAGAAATGGGAAACTCAACATTCCGGCATGAGCTGTTTCATGAAATCATGACAAACGATTAAAGTTCTGAGATGCAAGAATTTAAAATTTATACACTGATATCTTTTTCTTCATTCATCCTTCTTCTCAAACACATAAATAAAGTCTGAGAATCTCTTACAGAGTCTTTATTCCTGAAACTGAAACCTTATGGAAAAGAGACTTGCAACATGCCTGCCCCCATGGCTTGAAGTGTAAATTTCCATCTGGGAGAAATAGTTACTTGCTTTTATATCTCCTTAGGGTCAGTAAAAACAAAAGATTAGCCATCAATTTCAAGGTCTTGTATTGTCATGTGTCTGAGTATATGCCTCATCCTTCCTTGATTAGATTGTGAAAGTAAAAGGCATCCATGGGATTCTTCAGCTCTTGCTTCTCATCTTGAGGGAAACAATCCTCTGCTCCAAAACCCAAGAAACCCCCAAAATCCAACAAGCCCTGATTCTAAACCAACAGTTGCTACTGCTACTCAACCAAGTTTTATAAATGTTTGTTAAGAGAGAAAAATGCTACTGAAGTATTTTAATGTGCTTGCTGGAGATGGTTTCAACTCTGAGGTAACCTGATCTCTGGGACCTGTTCCACTTTATCTTGTCACAGATCACCAAACTGCTTTCCATACTTCTTGCTCCTCTTGCAAATCAAGATCTCCTCTCAAAAAGATAGCTATGAGACAGATCACTGCCATGGAGTGCAGACTTTTTGCAGCACTAGGGTTTTAATTGGTAAGACAGCACTAACATGAGCCAAACTTCCCACAAGGTTAGAGATGTTTTCAGCTGCAACACCTAGTACTTAGCTTATGGGTATCTGCACTGAGATGAGCAGAATCTGAATCCAGGTCTCAGATACAGGCATACTGTACTATGGCTACTTTAAATTATGGCCACCTGTTGGATAAATCTCCTTTGAGATGATGACACCGAGCTGAGTGGTGCAGCTGACACACCTGAGGGACAGGATACCATTCAAAGACCTGGACAAGCTTGAGAAGTGGGCTCACGTGAACCTCATGAAGATCAGCAAGGGCAAGTGCAAGGTCCTGCACCTGGATCATGGCAATCCCTGGTATTAATATAGGTGGTGGATGAAGGAATTTTGAGTAACCCTGTGGAGAAGGGCTTGGGGGTATTGGTGGGTGAAAAGCTGGACACCAGCCAACAACATGCACTTGCAGCCCAGAAATCCAACCATATCCTGGGATGCATTGAAGAAGCATGGCCAGCAGGTCAAGAGAGGTGATTTTGCCCCTCTGTTCTACTCTGGTGTGACCTCCCCCTGCAGTACTGCATCCAGCTCTGGAGTCTTCAGCACAGAAAAGACATGGACCTGTTGCAGCAGGTCCAAGAGGGTCACAAAAATGATCAGAGGGCTGTAACACCTCTCCTGTGAGGAAAGGCTGAGAGAGTTGGGATTGTTCAGCCTGGAGAGTAGACAGCTCTGGGGAGACCTCATAGCAGCCTTCTAGTACCTAAAGAGGGGCCTATAAGAAACGTGGGGACAACCTTTTAGGTGGGCCTGTCCTTTAGCAGGACAAGGGGTAATGGTTTTAAACTAAAAGAAGGGAGATTCAGTCTAGAGATAAGAATGACTTTTTTTACTATGAGGGTGATGAAAACCTGGAACCGGTTGCCCTGATCTAAGTGAAGATGCCCCTGCTCACTGCAGGGAGTTGGACTAGATGACCTTTAAAGGTCTCTTCAAACCCAAACCATTGTATGATTCTATGATCAGGTTTTGCACACAAAGTTTCTAAATTATGTTATGATGACAGCTTTTGTTTTCAAAAGGCACTCAGTTACAGAAACCAAATGCGCTTAGACGATAAATACAGACTTAGCAAAAATCGACCATGCCTTTAAAGTTAAGTGTACATGTCCGATAACAGTTCATAAAACAATATTGTTGTTCCTTTTCTCAATAGAAAGAAATGTTAGCAGGGAGCAAGCCAACGGCAGGAAGGGAAGGGAGGTGCCAAGGATTCCTGGGATGTCTGATTTACTGTAAGCGGGCTTAATTCCCCAGTGTGCTTTGTTCTACAGCAGACAAGGGACAAGAAGGCCAAACAGACTGGCAACAGGTATGGTTGCTGGTTTACAAGAAATATACTGGAAGAGCAGTCTAAGGCCTTGTATGATACTCTGAATAACCCTCTATTTTCATGTTTTTCCACACAGATAAAAGACTGTGCTTGAGCAGCAGTAATGACAGATAGTTGCCACACCAATAGTTATCATACCAAATCCAATCTGTTTAGCTTCATTTAAACAAGCTAGGTTTCTAGAGGTTTTGTTATCCCTTGAGCTGGAAGAAGAACATCTCTTATTTATATTAGTTGCTTAAGACTCCCCAGTGTTATGTGCTGCACAGTGGTACAGTGAGAGCATTCCATCCCGAATCACTCACCATATAAACAGCAGAGATACAGGAGATATTATTTTTCTTGCTTCTAGTAATACAGACTCTACTCACAGAATCACTAAGAAGCTTGCTTAAGGTCACATAGGATACCTGTAGTACAGTTGCAATACTCTTTTTTTTTTTAACTCAGACCCATCATATTCTGCTGTAGCTGTCGACCAACAGGATTGGTGTCATCCCTTGAGAGAGATTGAAGCTGTCACTGCAGGTTCACTGATGCAATGTTCCTGCTGACTTGTGGTTCTCTGTCAGCTCTACCCATGTGCAGCCCCAGGCTTATTCCAAACATTAGCATTATTCAAAGCTCCCAGTGAAGCTGGCTCAAACTTGTTTGCTAGAAGCATTTGTAACACTTCAAAGGTAGCTCATCCACAGCAGTCTCCTACAACTAAACCCAGTGTGCCCATTTCCCACTGCAAGCATAAGTAATGCTCTAAAGGAATACCTACATACATATCCCTTTAAACATGAACCCAATGTAATTTTATAGTTACAGTAAAACGAGAGTTGAACTCCCAGCACAAACTAGTTACTGCATACAGCGGAAGGGGAAAACTGTCCATTAGGACGTCTGACATAGCTGCAATGATACAAATTCTTTAAGCAAACCCAGTGCTACTGAACCTCAGTAGTGCTCTGTGGGTTTGGAGAACACCACAAACACCACATGAACGTTATTAAGCACAAGGTAAAGCCATAAACATTTTAACAGTAACCACAGCACTTTGGGAGGCCTGATTACCCACTGGTTGTGTGCTCTGATCTGGCAGTTCCCACAGGACTTTCTTTCCATCACAGCACCACTTGCAGGCAATGATGACCAGCATTTCCAGAATAGATATATTCTCGATGCTGTTTCAACAGGTACTTTGGAAATACGGATACAACTGCCACTTCCACATGCCGTTAATTCTGGGACATAAAATGACCAAGTGCAAGCTCTAGCATCTCCACACTCTGACAAGTACTGAAGAGTCACCTGGTCAAAGTGAGCATACATTCAACTGCTTAGCAGAATCAGGGCCTTTGTCATAGGCACGGGCAATATCACAGTCACTAAAATTATGCTTAGTTCTGTAAAGGTCTGTTGCACACAATTGGCTTGATAGAAAGTAAACATTGACTGTATATTCTATTACAGCATGCAAACAGGAAGATTTTATTTTTAAACCTGAACTACTATTACATACTTCTTACACAAGACATCTGAGCTAGCAAAATTCACCTTATAATATATTAAAGGATCACCACCACCCTCAGCTTAAGAGCAGGACTGACATTAAGTGCTAGTGCAAAGCATCAACAAAGCACAGCATAAATCTTTTGAGTCTGGAAAATACTCTTTTCTTGGTTATTTTTCCTTCTACAACGCAACAACGTAATCATCAAGCAAACCGAGCAAGTAAAGGGATGATCAACTGAAGGCCAGGCTTATTTTTCACTAACGTCAATGCATTTACTGCCTTTAACAATCAGCAAGTTACTTCTTTCCACGGGCTTCCTGTTATTTTAGCTGCTGAAAATCTATTTGAAAAGATATCTTTGCAGGCATACATATATTATAAATATGTACATATTCACACACACGCACATACATAGGGAGTAGGGCTGTTTGGACACACAGCCTCCAGCATTCAACCTTCTCTGTGAACTGCAACGATGCACACAAAGTTGGTTTCTTCTTTTTAAAGTATATAGGATAATAGTTATTGTCTTTAAGTAACAATGTGTGGCTGTTCTCTGGGACAGCAGGGAAATAAGGGGCAAAGAACAAATTTGGAAAATCCTGACAGACTTTAGACTGGTGAAAACCACTGGAGTAATGGTGAACCTCGCCATCAGCATGCTCTCATTCGCTGAGGTATGGCATATTGTTTTGGCCCATCTTTAAATCCCCAGCAAGCTGCTGTCCCCAAACCTCTGATGCTAGGACTTCTCCTAGTAAGGACCTGGGCAACCTCCCTCCAACTAGGGGAAAGCGTGAAGCATGGGAAATTTCAAAGCAGCAGACAGAAAAGGCTTCGCAGGGAGAAGGAGACAGATCTTTATATAGGCCCAGAGCGAGCCAGGTATGTAAACATTTGCACAGCTATAAGCTGTAGGAGTACTCCCATTGTAATCAACAAGATCTCTTAAACATGCTTAACGTGAGGCTTATGCTTACATACCTGGCATAAATGGAGACAGAACAAGGAACCATGGGGCCTGCTTACAGGGGGGTTTCCAGCACGCATGGCCAGGGAGTGATGGGACCACAGACCCAGCTCTACGTTTTCTTAGGAGCGACTGATAATTCTGGATGGCCAGTTAGGCTAAGGCTGATATTTAGAGGTACTGAAATAAATACCTAAGAAGCATATATATACACAGACCAAAATACATATCTATTATATATATGTGTGTGCATGTGCATTTTTATTTAGACAGACAGATACAAATCAGGCCATACGCTACAAGATCAGCACTCACAAATTGGGAGGTTCCCAAAGCTAAGAGCCAATGCTCTTACAAACTGGGACCTAAATGTCAAGTACCAATGATGCTTAAGTGGTACTTATTAAAATGGAAGAGAAGGAGCATTCATATATTAATTCAGTCATTCACAAGGTTTTATACATTCACAGCAAGAAATTAACTTACTCTTCAAGCACTCCAGTAACTTTAGGCAGTCTAAGTTTTCACCTACTGGCTTTTTATTCTTAAAAGTAACCTCTTGAGATTTGTTAGGTCAGGGACCTACTGTCTAGGTACACCTCATACCTTCCTCATATCCTGTAGCCCAGCACATCATAGTGCACAGGTCACTTGTTCCACAAAAGTGACCTTTGCTCTCAACAATATCCCACCAAGGACACTAATAGCAGAAGAAGAAATCACAAATCAAACAGATACTCTAAATAGTTCAGTGAAACAGACAGACATATTAATTAAATATAGTTTAGCATAAAATATATTTGAGTTCCAGAGCCATGACTCACAGTTATCTGTGCAACAGAAGCAGAACTTTGACCACTGTTTTGTACTGATGGAAATACTAAAGCCTATACTACATAAAAGGAATACCTGATATATCACATATTATGAAAAAGAATGAATCAATATTAATGGACATATGGAACCCACATGTATGAATAAAAGTTGAGGGTTAATTATTCATATTACACAACCAATGAAGAGAGCTTAAATGTCAACATGTGCTCCAGAATTTTCAAGTCAGGAAGAATCCAATATTAAACTTGAAAAAGTAGTTTAATTACATGCACCAAAATGTTTTAGTACCATTATGACAAGAGATAAAAAAAGAAAAAAGAATGCATTAAGTCACATCATCCAAATCAACACCCATTCTCTAAATAAAAACAACAGAAAGAAGAAAAATTTCACATTTACAAATGGATTTTTAAAACAACTCTTGTTTTTTCCACAAGAAATTAATTTTTGGTTTAAGGAATTTCTTTGCATCACCGGAATCCACAAATACATAGATGGTTTCTTCAAGCACTAGCTGATTTTCTTCTTGAAAAGGGAACTACACCACATTAATTAAGAAGTCTTTAAAAAGAAAACAGAAAAAAAACGCCAAAAACCCTCTTTCTTCTGCTCTTTGCAAAGAAAGATCAGGAAACTCCAGTCCTGTATTTAGCACGCCGAATTTTTTCTCTGCCTCTAACTCTCGCCAAAATCCATTCTTTATCTTAAGCAGATAAAGAATGTGTTTAACGTAGAGCACCTTATTCTTCTAAACACTCGCGTAGTTTTCTGAAAGTTAACAGATGCATCAGAAAGAGTAACAAGAAACTGAACATTCAGAAAGGTTCTTGAGGTTTGATCTCTTAGTTATATTGCTGTTAGCTTCCACGCAAACAAACAAAACTGGTGTTGCTTTTTAGGCAAAACTTCTGTCATTTACATCAAATTCAGAAAAGTGGAGTGCCATGATTTAAACTGTATTAAATGATAGGGCCGAATCTCTTTCGATACCTTCCAGGCATCACTTTTCAAAGCAGAAATCCATGTTCTTCAGTAAGGGAGATAGGACAGCTTCACTATTAGCACCACTGTTACACCAGCAGCATCCTGCTGGCAGGGATGGATACTCTTCTAACAATGGTGGCAGAGCAGGAAGGATAGTGGGAGTGACCACAGTTCATAGCTCCACTGCATTTGGGACTAAGCATACTCTTAAACATCTTGCCTCTGGCTGTATTAACCTGAGAGGTCATGTCTACATTCTTCTAAAGAGCTGTACTAGAAGACAGGACATTACAGCCTAATAGTCAGTGCTCTCATGGTGGGTACCCAACTGTTAGCCATAGCCTCCTAGTCATCATTTGTCTATGTCGAAGTGCCCTGCAGCACACTCCCACCAGCACCTTGTATGGACCCTCTGTGGGCCTGGTTCCTCCCACCCAGTAGAAGGGCCAAGTAAACATGAGCTCTGCAGTTTCCAGTGGAGGAGATGGAAAGCAGAAAGTCAGCCACTGGAGCAATGATTTTGAAGAGCTAGACTTGGGTTAAGTTCCCTACTGTCTCTGCTCTGATTTGGCAAGAGTTAAAGAAGTTAGAAGATTAGAGAAAACAAATGTTCTGTTATTTCAGAAAAGTTAATTCCTGGAATGATTGCTGCCGGGGGGCCACAGCCACAGAGCAAACAAAAAAGGAGAGATTCAGGGTAATTCTTTGCTATCAAGTTGGCATACGCCCCAGAGATTGTTCAGCAATTCTCTGGGATCAGCGAGAGAAAGTCAGCTGTGGGAACCTAGCCTTGCAAGCATCAGCAACCTTGTAAACACCCAGTAAAAGGTCTCCAAAGTGAACAGAAACATGAAACCGGGCTAGGTTCCCAGCTGGTGTGAACTGGTGTCATTCCACCCACAGAGAGCCAAACTTCGTGCCTTACACTCTCCTACTGAGACTGTGCTCCCAGGTACCACCAGCCCTTCCAGGCTGTGTTCGGCATGGAGCAGGCTTTGCAACACCACCATGTGCAGAGGGTCTGCAAGAACCTCCCTTTGCGTGGGCAGCAGAGTTGTTCCCCGGCAGTAGCACATGTTTCCACGACACTGTTTCAGACCATTTTAGGAATGAGGAACTGGCCTTAGATAGGGGCACCCTCATATTGCCCCAGTAGCACGGTGCCAGGGCCACCATACTCAAAGCACTGGAAGGAGCAGATTTGCCCCTTATTGACAATAAAAAGGGGGCAAAGGAAGACTAGCCTTCAGTTAACCATATAGGACTCCCCCGGGCACCATTAGGCAGAGCTCAAAGCCAGGACAGAAACAGAACAGTTAAACTGCATTCCTCTCAGAGTACCCATTAAAAGAAAAGCCCTTGTCTTCAGCCAAGTGCAAAGCCAGTACTCTACAAAAGCGAATTAAAGTGGCTGGAACAGAGCTTTTCTGAAGCAGTTTACATTGGACAGATCACAAGAACAATAATCACGAAGCATGCTTTCTGTGAACCTTCTGAATTATCGCATTTCTTCTTTTGACAAAACCAGAGAACACTCAGAAGGTAAAAAAAAAAAACCACTCTGAAATCTAAGGGATGAGTGCAAGGTAGTTTTAAGGGTTAAAGTTTTGAAAGAGCAACAAAAGAAAAAGCAGTCAAGTCTTTTGAGTGTAGCCCAAACTCATAGTGATAGAAGAAATCAGATACTTTCTTGGTGACCAAGTCCAAAAGCGCAGCAAGAAAGATAGCCAATTTTCTCAGAATTTATAGCTGATGAACAAAATACTCGTTATTCACACCCCGGTAACATCCAAGCAAAATTAGTACCTCGTTATGCTGGTCAAACACACAGAAACAGGCCATTCTTGTCCAAAGAGATTGCAAAGCAACTGGATAAACCAGAGAGCAGGAGCAAAAAGAGCAACCAAGAGAAATCCTTGTTGGAACAGGTCAGCAGAGAGCTCAGGGGATGCCCTTTTATGCCCTCACAAACCACCTGCTGCAAGTTTCTGAGCATTAGTTTCAGGTGCGACACAATCATTGCACCTTGGCCCTTTCACACTTCCCACCCTGCTGCACTGTTAATGCTCTGGCAGCTTTGCTGCCTTGCTCTCCTGGCTTTCTGTGTAGCTCAGGAGTGAAATAAAACAAAGAGCAGTTAACACTCAGATTTGGCATGACAGAGGGGCTCAAATCATGTGGCCAACAGCCAGCAGGAGCTGCCCTGCCCCACAGCCTAGCAGCTACCCTTCATCCCTCTATAGCTTTACAAGGCATCTCAGCTGCATTGGACAGAATTTCAGGAGACCTTTCCCTTCCAAGAGACAGAAATAGGGACCAAAGCACCTTTCAGTTTCCAAATACCCTACAAGGCCTCCCTCCTTCATCTGGTCCCCAGAATTGCTGTTCCCCAAGCCCACACCCACACTGAATACTCCCTGCTGACCTACTTCTTTCCTTACCAGGTGTAAGCTCTGTGAGCCGAGCTGGCTCCTAACCCACCGGTGTCCGTGCCCCTTGCAATGCCCATCGCTGCCTTCTTTGCAGGAGAAGGAAGGACCCCAGTGTGTCCCAGGGACAACCCCAATACCCTTCACTTTTGCCTTAATTCTCTGTTTTGGGGCTGCTCTTAAAGGAGTCAAGCTACAAATGCACTGCTGGGCACCCACACCCAGCTGCCTCCGCAGAGCAAATACCCCTTGCATTGGCAGTGTACTCTGGAGATGCAAAAGCACGGACATTTTTCAGATGGTAATGTCTAAAATAAGTATATTCTGAACCTGAATACTCTTTTCCATACTTTCAGTTTCTTCTAAACTTTAAATGAGAAAAAAGATGTTTTCAGTATGAAAGACAAATTACTGATATTAATGTTTGAACAACAGCCTGAGTTCCTGATTTTTCTTCCTTTGGAAGCTGATGCAGTTCCACACTGACTTGTGCAGAAACTAAACTAGTTTCATTTAAACTCTATAGTTTGACATAACTGTGCAAGTCATTCAATTTCTCTTCATTTTTCAGTTTGAGAGCAGATTGCAAAACTAAGCATTAGCTGAAATCAAATGGAATCCTTTTTTTCTTTTTTTTTTTTTTTCCTGGGTGGATGAGTTCAGTAACTAATCAGCAAGGCTCAAATGACAGGCTTAGCAAGTCTTGAGCACTTTTAAATTTCTTCCGTATTTGAATGTGCAAGATTTCAATCCACTTTTCATTGCTATGCCTTCTTCTGGAGTTCAAATATTTCAGTATTTCCTGGAATGCATATGAGCATTACAAATATAATCAGACTGAAATCCACTTTCAAAACATTTTGGCAGTACAGATTCAGACCTACTTTTAAGCATAGGCCAGATTTCATGTTCATTTGTGTCCAGGAAGTTCAGGGGGCTCCACACGCACACCTTGAAAGCAGAAACAAACCATCTGAAATTAATGAGATAAGCGTGGGTCCCATCTTTCTGTCAGGGAAAGGTGGAGTGAAAAGTTCAAAACCGAAAACTATTTATAAAATCAAGATTATTAATTAAATGCTGGGCCAGAATGTATCAAAGGCAATGGAAGTAATTCCATGTGCTCCACTTGGCATGGGATCAGGCCCTTCGTTTGAAATTTTGCAGGGTGAGGATAAGGAAAAGAACAGTGTTACCTTCTGCTTTTCAAAAGGCGAAGTCTCTTTTCTACGGAAGTTTTCTAACCAAGTGATCAGCACACACCTCCACATCAGGGAACCAATCCTGCATGATTGCCTGGCTCATTTGAGTATTACTTTCCAAGATTTGGAGAGCTTCTGTTTGCAATCAGTACTCGTTGGGTTCCTCCTTGACCTGGTAGTAGCTCTGCTTGATGCTCTGTCCATGTGTCTGTCCTCCTATGTGTAACTTCATCCCTCTGCTTGGTAACCACCAGGCACACACCAGTGACCACACCATGCAGTGCCTCAGGCCTTCCCACATCCCTTCTGAAACCCTTCCACTGGGCTAGCCCCGGTCACTGCAGGCGCTCTCTGCCTTTTCATGCCTGTGCTTATTCACCACAGCTTTAATGCTATGCATCACTATTAAAGCTACCAGAAGGATCAACCACAACAAAAAATATGACAGATTTTTCTCAGTATTCCAAGGCCCATTACCTCTCTTCTCTTCTCTCTTCTCCCCTCCCTTCCCCTCTCCTCCCCTTTATCTTTATTCTTTTCTCCTTTTTTCTTTTTTTATCTTTCCCTTTTCTTTTTTCTTATTTTCCTTTTCTTTTCCGTTTTTGCCTTTATTTTGCCTTTTTCTTCCTTAATTTTTCTCTTCTGCCTTGCCTTTCTTATTTTCTTTTTTTCCACATTAGAAGTAAAACCATGGTTTTTTTCAGCTTCTTCTAATGCTGCCAGTACATCTTCCTGGAAATATACATTGCAGCTAATCTCCCTAACCTTAAAGTAACTATCCCAGTCAGAAAATGAGATTAACTTCCTGAACTTTTTGCAGTTGCTGCCAGAAAGGCCAAACTCTAGAAGTTTGTGATCTCAGTTTTATACGTAAGCAACCACTAGGTACAAAGATACTATCTGTTTATACCCAGATGATCTGTGGAGGTCTTTCACAAGCCCTTTGGGGAGGCTTCTCTCTGCTTCAGTAATGGGAGATTGGGAAACTGCGGTTGTTCATATTGGTTTTACGGGAAAAATAGAATGTCCTCACTTTGCAAAACAATTTAACTTCTCTGCTATGCTGCAACACATGCATTTTTAAATCAACACAATGGCTCTGCAAAACAGACAATGGTTTCCATCTGTCTAAACAGAGATGGCCTCTACTATCAGGTCAGCTCGCAATCTCTAGTTTGTGCTTCTGATTGGAAAGTACCAAACTACATACAGACATCTTAAAAGAAGGGGATGGGACTTGCCCAGCATCAAACAGGAAATCTGTGGCATGCAGATTTTCTCGTAGCCCTCAGTTAGCCCAACAACCATCAGACCAGTCTTCCTCACATGAGGATAAACCCTTAAAAGCTCTCAAAGCCAAATGAGCTGTGATAAATTCCACCATTTCAAGATCTGCTCCGGTATCTGCTGCTATCAATCTTCATCCCACCTTAAGAGTTCGGTTTCTGGCTCATTCTTCTGTGAAGAATTTTAAGAACTGTCTTTGATTTTGTTTGTAGAAAGAGGTGTAGAATGCACGTGACCAATCCAGTTAAGATTGCTTTCAATCACACAATACTTACTTTTGTAACACTGCAGATGTCCATATCCAACCTTTTCAAATCCATGCTGCACAACGTGAAAGACCATCTATTTCAATTTATCAAGTAACATCAGCTTGATTTCAGCATTCAGCTACTGATTGAATGCTCAGGTAGTACTATCAACAGCCAGATACTTAAAAAATCATCAGCTGAATTTACTTCCAACAATTTCCTAAAAAAATCATCTCCCTAAAGCCCAAAGAACCAAGCTGGACAAATTCCAGGCCTTCAAGGAAGCCAGCAATGACCTGCATTTTGTTCCACAGACAAATATATGTGCAAGATGTTGCCAGCTCTATCAACTCTATCACAAATTTGCCATTGCTTCGTTTCCTTTTAAAATCTCACCTAGGTATATTCTTCTATCACACTATTTTAGAACTCTTTTGTGAGTTTTTAAACTGCTCCTGATTGTTTTAGGAACTGATTCTTGGTAGCTGAGTATTTAAAGTTGGCAATAGTCCACATTTCTCACAATAACCTACTCACAAAAAAGGTTAGGATTTCTCCTTTCTTCTTTACAGTTCAGTAAATGAGTCTTCTGCTGATGTCACCTGCTAGCATTGCTAATAGTATGGTCGTTAATGCAAGTACAAATATCGTATAAAACCTCAGGGGCATTTAAGAAACACCTAAATGTTAGATAATCTTATAATTTAAAGTGAAAGTGCAATGACGAGAGAGAGAAAACACTTTTTAACACTACCAAGGAAATAAAAAACCCAACGGTTTAAGGTTTCTGGATGACAGCATAGAAAAATATGAATGCTTTTTCCAAAGGATGTTAAACAAATGAGGGTTTTTCTACCTGGAATGTCCCTAATTATTTTAAAGCATCTCCAGAGAGAAAATATGTCAACAGTTTGTCTATAAGCAAATGATATTATCTAGCATATTCAGAAACATAAAAAATTCACTATGTCAATAGGTTAAGACTCAAAGTCCACTGAAATCCATGTGAATTCCCCTTTATTACCTTCAAAGGGCAATGGATTAGGCTTTTAATTCTCCAATGCCTATGGCACAAAATAGATCCACAATGTTTTCTAGTAGTCTTCGTGCTTTAGGAGAATCAGAGGCACAACACTTTGGAAACGTGCTCTAAAACTCCACAAATGCAGTTCTAAATGCAAAGAAGGTAGGACAACCTGTGTTTTAGAAGGGAATTTGAAGAAGGTAAGTCCATAAAACCACACAAAATGAGTCAGCAAGCAGGAAAGAATATTCAGAAGTATTAACAAAATTTGTTAACAAATGAACAGTTTGTACAAATTAGTATCATTGGCTGAGAGCAGCAGGTCTTTAAACCTCACCAGGTCTTCGGTAGTTAATACAGGTTTGCAACCAGGATCTGCTGCCATTCTGTTTGGTCATGTAAGCTCTTGCCAGGTCTGCTCTTGTTACAGCCAGAACTGTTCTGCAGGGGTATGGGGAGACACAGGCTGCACGCAAGGGCTGCAGATAACGCATCAGCCTTTCTTACCCTACCACAGAATCTGGAGTTTTCTTTCAAAACTGTAACTGATTATAAGTCTCAAGCAGTGTTTTCTCTTTGATCCTCATTATTCTTAAGGTCCTTTCTCTATCTCAAACTGTTCCCCATCAAATATGTCCCTTAAAGCACAGAGAATTTCATAGAGCGTTTATGTTACATTGAGCAGGCAGAATCACCTAGGAGTACAGGCAGTTGGACAATGGGGTTTGTTCCTGAAAACAAATTCAGAGAAATGGTGCCCCAGTGATTCATGTAGAGTTTTGTAGAGTGGCTGCTTTATTATCCCATTTTCCTCTGGCTAGATTACATTTCCCATTAAGGACATGTACATTAAGTACAGTACACTCATTATAAACTCGTGTAATATATCACAGGAGTCCCATGGCCACCTGACCTGAAGATGAAAAGGGCTTGAGATTCTTGAACTGTGACTTGCAGGAAGCTCCGCAGTGTTGTTGATGAATCGGTATTTCCACCTTTCAGCTAAAAGCCTTCACTTTCGGCTTCGGGAGAGAGAAAAGTGGCTTGATGAAAAGACAAACAAAATTACCAGAGAACTGTCACTTTTCTCACACGTTTGCTTTAGTCAGAGGCTCGATCCTCCTGGAGAAGAGCGCGTCAGTGGGAAATGTACACACTGCCCTGCATTTTTATATGCAACTTTTTCATGGGAAACTTTAGCATCTCCTAAAATGGACCTGTAAGAGATGAGAGCTACATATGCATTCCTCCACCGGGTTACACATCTTCAAATTTTCTTCTTGGACTTTAAAGCTCTTTTGGCTTGTTTGGGGTACTTACTAGATAAATAGTGATGTAGCTGAATCCCAGAAGCAATGGCAGTGAAGTGGGCTCCTCCCCTGCCGGCTTTCCCGAGTACCTTGCAAACAAGCAGTGTGACACAGCCCATTGTAAATTCGACCATCACGAAGGCCTTTTAAGGCAGGCAGTTTAGCGTACCCTTTACTCTATGATTTTTAAGAATTTCTTGTTCACTAAGGGCTAATTGGTGCTTGTTAATTCACTTTCATCTGTAGCTCTGGAGAACAGAAAAAAGAAATCTAAAAATTAACAACTTGTCCTTACCTCAACCCTTGCTTGGCCCCCCTTCAATGCTTGACACAGCCTGTGCCAAAAAAAGAGATCTTGTTGCAGAAGTTTCATGGGTCCCTGGCATGTGTGATCCCAGGCATTTTTCTCACATGTCTGATCCAAGTACCAGTCACAACAGAAACATACAGTAATTGAACTGATTGGTTGTCAGCTTTAAAAAAGTGACTGTATCACTATTTATCAGAGTATTTTTATCACATTGGCCAGTATCATGCAGCCCTCTGTATAGGGAGGTTACCTGATCCTGCAGGAACTGCTCTGAGGTTGGTTGGGTTTGTTTTTTTTTTTTACCAGCTAATAGCGTTTAGCATTTCACCAGGCCACATTAAACTCAATGTACAAGCAGTTAAGAAAAGTACTGTATCTGGCACTGTTCAATGTCACTGACATGAAATGTGAGCAACTGTGCCAGCATTCCCGAACTCTGAAAGTACTTTACCTTTCCCCTGTCTTTTAGCAATTAAACACATTTTAATACATTTCGGGGAAACAAATACACTTTAATACAGTGCTGTTGATTTTGATTTTACAAACCTGAGAAGGTAAGGAGCATTTGCCTTCCATCACAATTAAGTGATCCCTTTCAATGGATCAATCTTCACACGAATATGGCTTTACTGGGCTTGAAACACAGGCTGGACAGCTGCCGAGGCTGGTGGGCTTCTGCTAATGGGTAGCTTGTTCCTCCCGGCCACTAATAAAAAAAGATCTACTTTTGAATGTCAGTACTAGGGCACCCACTGCAGACAACCATGCAGGAAATTCCCAAGTGCATGGGAAGATTCTGGGGAAGAGGTACCAGGAACAAGACCTGTGTAGGAGCAAGAAATACCCATTACTGTCCATTTGATTACTGTTGTTTGATTGGAATTTTCTTTTGATGCATTAAAATATCCCTCAGGCTATTCAAAACCAGCCTGACTCCACAAAATTTTCCAGTTTTCTGGGTGATTTATACCTGGTGAAGAACTTTACTAGCTTGCACGGAAAAGAAGAGAAGACTGTTAAACGATGAGGGCTGAGGAAATATATTTTATCGTCACGATAATACAGGAACAATGGGATCCCCCAATGCAGAGAATGGAGCCAAAGGGACCATGGAGTCAGAACAGATGCCAAAATGGAAATCTCCCTTTTCCGTGGTAGTTATAGCTTCCTGGCAAACCATTATAGGTGGGTTCAGTTTTGAACCAGACAACAGGTGTGTACTGTACTCTCTTTTTTTTTTTTTCTAGTACAGCGATCTGTAAATCAAGTCAAATTAAAGCCAATACCACACATGCTCACATCATGGCAGCACCAGCAGATTCCTTTCCAATTTAAGCAGAGAAAAACAAACGATTCATTGCCAGAGGCAGCTGTGTATAGTCATTCCTAACTACATCCCTTCCTTGAAATTGGAGGGATCTCAGTTTATGAGATCCAGAATCCCATGTGATGGTTGATTTCCAGTTTTGCAGTATAAGAGAAAACCATTTTGATATTACAAGATTGTCAAAATGCAATTGCGCTCTAGAGACACGTATTCCTGAAGACTCTTGGGAAGAGTGCAGTAAATTTTGTAAATACTCTTTTTTTCTGCATTTATTTGCTGTTTATAAAGGAAAATGGCACCATAACAGATCAGATATTATCACGACAATGATTTAACTGTCTTCCAAATCATCTAAAATCAAAGGACCAAACCCTGCGAAAGGGCAAAATTTCATGATCAGACCTCAGAAGCTACAGGACATTTCAGGCTCCTCGGCACCCACCTATTTAAAGACTTCCATTTACTTCTGACTTGAGGAAGAGTTAGCAACAGTCTGTGTGTCAGCATATGACTTAACACAGAGAAATGGTATCTGTATTTCTCCTATTGCAGTAAGTACTGGAGGTGAGACAAAATAATGTCTCTGATTATCCCTTCAGGCATTTGTCAACATAGCAGAGGGGAAAACAGTAAACAAAGAAAAAGAAAGGGAAACACTGTTTCTGTGTGAATTCTACATGAAATACATTATGGAGTTAATGGCCCAATATTCAGCTGATTTAATCCAGCATTGTTACGTTAAAATCAAAGAAGCTCTGCCAATTTGCTGTAGCTAAGGATGTGGTGATGAGCTATTTCCATTGCCTGAAAAAGCATAGAAAAAAAGAATTTTTTAGAAATTCTTGAACCAAACTGAGCAATATTTTACTGTATCTTATGTATGTGATTCTTAGAAATGGGAAGAAATGAGCCCTTAAGAAAGTAAAAGCAGCAAATTAATTTGTGACTGTTATCTGACAGCACTAAATAGTTTTCATTAGTAAACAAAGTTCAGTTCAATACCAGATTGTCCATTTCATGTGAAGCTGAATTGAAATTGCTGTTTTTCTCATTAAAAAAGGGATGTTCCCCTTAGATTAAAAGGAAGGTGGACTATATCAAAACCTCTTCCAATCCAGTTTCAATTCTTCCCCTATGGTGTCCCTATTCTCAGTTCAGACTTATTTCTATATTTATTTAAGGAGTCACTCTTCCAGGATCTCATGATGTCTTTAGCACATGGACGGACTATGGAGTTTGGTGCCAGGAATGCAGTGCAGGAGAAAAAAAAAAAAAGGAGATCTGAAAAAAAAAAATAAAAAAGAACACAAAAACACAGAGAAAACAAGCAAACAAATGAACCAAAACACACTGGGCTTCAAAAATGAGCAGCCACAGTGGGGTTCCACTGCAATTTGATTATGTAATAACCTCTTTTCTTCCCCCAGAAGGTAACACAGAGTTGTGAAGTTCAAATGTAATACAGAGGATGTTGTTCGTTAGAGTGGAAACAAAGTGACAAGCTAGTTATAATGCCAGGCCTGCTTCCGATACTTTGAGAGAAATACGGATGTTATGTGTTGAGCGTCAATTTGAGTCAGTTCTATTTAGTTCTTGGAACAGAGAGACTTTGCCTCGCTCCCAGGGTGCACACAACAAAGGTTAGACCCTTCCCATACGCTGATTTTACTTTAGCTGTAAATTACATAGCGCAGTAGAGGAGCATGGCATGTCTTCTGTGAGTGAAGTGCTGCCAAATTGGTTCATAGAGAAGAAACGGCTCTTCTTTAATCTTTTCTCAACTATTTTCCACAGATCAAGTTCTTGCATCTTGTTGCAATGCACAGTGCCTTACTCTTAAGGGCAACCCTACTACAGGATATGTTATTACTAAATTTCAGGAAAGCTTGTTAATTCTCTCACTGTGTTTTAATCATGGAGGCGAGACCAAGTCAAAAGTTTTGCACAGGTTTTAATCTGTGTTTTCTCCACAGTGAAAGGTGCTTTGGATGGCAACTAGAGTCAGCAACAGGGATCAGAACCTACCCACAGAACCAGGTTGAGAAGTTTGACAAGTTCTGGTATTTAACATTCCGCATGTGGTTTTGTGTGGATCGATGTGTAATTAACAGAACCCTGGGCCTTTCTAAATAAAATTACAAAAGACTATTCAATCATAGTTTGTCTCTCAACCAGTCCTGGAACAGGCTTGTTTCATAACTGAAGAACTGTGCCAATTTCAGCTTATTTCTGCTAACATGCTGGGATTGTCATGACCATGCAATGTAATATAAAGACGTATCGGTAATTGGGAATACCAGGGAACAGAAGTGAGTTTTGCAATGGTTACTCTACCCATGATTTAAAATAGGGATAAGCAAAGAGTTCTTGACTGATAATTCTGTTCAAAACAGAATTCTGTTCAACCACCAATTTGTAAATAATTAATTTTCTACTAAAATGATTGTACAAGGCAGCTTTCTTCAAGTGGCGAGTCTAGTATATAGATTTTAAAGGTTCTGCTTCTTTTCATTAACATGTCTTTCAAGGGACGAACATTTAGGCAATTACTGTAATTATGATAAGCACTCTATTTCCCATACAAAGTACAGAAAATGAGTAGCCACACAGGACCGTATAATTGCATTTACCCCCAGTCACCCCCAAGAAAATCTTTCACTCAGTATGAGACTGTTTATTTGATACATCAGTGTTAAAATCATACAAACACACATGGAAGAAAATTAGGAATTAAATTATGTCTTCTCTTTGAGTCCCATTAGGGGAGCTGAAGGGAGCAAAGAGAGGACAAAGTAATGTGAACTCAGTGTGAAGGAATGTAGCTAATGTTCCTTATCTGACCTCATGCTGAGCCACAGCACCAGTGCGGAGCNNNNCTTCTATGGCATCATCCTCGTACCCCCGCATGCCCTTCAGTATCTCCACTGTGTGCTGTCCAACAAGCGGAGGTGGTTTCGGATGTGACACTGCAAATTCACTGTATCTGACGCCTGGCCCTGTAGAAAAAGCAGATGGGAGGGAACTTATTTTCAAACGTTACTGTCCGCATTTATATTGAAATGTCTATGTTAGCTTAATGGGAAGTATCTCATTTGCACGGCAGTCTTACCACAGAAATGTTATACTCTGGAATTATAGACTACAAAAATTCCAGTTCCCAATAACGTAGCAACGAGCCAGTTGTAAGTAGTTCATCCAAACGCAGAACTGCTGGATATTTGCCCAACATTAAGAAAGTCTTCCCATCATTCCCAGTGGTATGTCTCTTAGGGTGCTCTGAGTCATATGTCACAAGTCCACCACCCTCTGCCACCTGAACGACAACAAAGGCAGGGCCTACCCCATTCAGCAGAAATCCCCGTACTGCCTACAAAAGGAGGTAGCACAAGCATAAGAACGCAATTAAATGTCATGTTAACACACTGTTACTGATGTCGGAGCAATGCACCAGGTGATGGGAAGCCCCATCTCCAGTTGGCAACAGCTCGGGTACCTCTGCAGTGTGCTCTGTTGTCCTGCAGTGACGGAGGACTCACATCATGCACAGAAACTATATTCCCCAGCTTGGTTGACATTTTCTATCAAAAACATGGGTAGCAGCAGCCATAAGAAAATCACTTATGGAAGCTGGCAGTGGTAAGAAGACTTTTACATCTATAGCCGGTAGTCAGATCTCACTTTTTAGCAATCCTCCATGGTGAACTGAACAGAAGGTTCAGTGTAGCTCCCTGCAGACAAGTAGCTATACCTTTACTACCAGTCTCAGAAGAGAGAATGAGCCACAGATTTCCCCTGGGATCTAAACTGAGGCATGCACTCAGCGTATGCATAGAAAGACTAACTTTTATAGAGAAATAGAGGACAACAATTTCCCCAGCTGTCAGTTGAAAACTTTTCTTTCCTACAAAATTCAACAACCTTTGTAGCTTTGCACAATTCAAAGAAGGACTCATCTATTCATTGTTACAGTCTTTATTATACCATCAAAAAAGAATGGATAAAATTTATACGTGGTTATGTTTTTGCCTATGGCACTATACCTTCATGTAGAAGTGCAAGGAAACACACAGGGCATTTTAATAGGTAGAACAGTGTTTGACTTATTTCTGCAGCAAGAGAAATGAATCACAGCAAGAAGTCATCCTATAAGGACATGAGTAGGGAAGTTCACTACTTGAAGTTACTACTTATTTGAGGAGAGATGGTGACAAAGGTCATGCAGAATGCCATAATATGCCATTTTTTCAACAGTCTTCATTGACTGTAATCAAATGGTTAATACAGCAATGGTATCCAGCTCCAAGCAGGACAAAATAAGAAAAGAGTGCTTAAAAAAGCATTTTTTTTTTCAGGTGGATTTGGTATGCTTCTGATGAGTATGTTCCTAGAAGAGGTCAGGTATGGTTCCTGTGTTTAAAAAAGAGGTAGAATTGGGGAATTGTGGACCAAATGATGCAACTTCAAGTTCTATTAAATACTGGAACACATAATCACAAGGGAAGTACTCAGGAGATAAGTAACAGCCAGCATGTACCTATTAAGAACAACGAGTGTATGCTCTTCTCGACCAGGAGAAGGGCTGGAGGTGAGAAACATCCCATCTAACTTTAGATGCCAATAACCTAGATGTAGACGTTTAGTTGCTTAGACCCCCTTTGGAGTCACTGAAGATGAAAATACAGACTTACAGTATAAATGACCAACCCTGGCCAGATGAATTGTGATCACTTATGTTTCTCCACAAAGGAGAAGGTAGACAAGTACTGTAGATGCAGACCTCTACCACCCAGACATCAGAAGTCAGGTAAGATGACCCTCCAACCACTAGGATGCCAGATCAAGATTCTACTTTCAGAAAGAAAATTCTCTGCTCTTTTCCATAAACTCACTAAAGAAACATGGTCTAGATAAATCCAAAGCCAGGTGCAATACTGAGAGGGAAATCAGATTCAGAGAGTTGCTACCTGGGATCTTCTAAAACAGCAGAACATTTCAAGTGAGCTGTTTAGGATGAAGCACTGGTCACTATATTTTTAGTGAGTTGGCTGGCAGAACTCAGATCATACCTGCTTAGGTTTCTGAGGACTTCAAGCTAAAACTGACTGTAAAGCAGATTTCACAATGACCTGGCTACACTAGAGAAATGGTCTGATAAACCAAATTAAAAAATGTCAAGGGGAAGGAACTACACTTAATCATATAAATTTATGTAATTATATAAATACAGAGCAGGGCACAAATAGCAAGGTAGGAATAGCTAGGGGTTATTCTAGATCACGAAGTGAAGATGAGTCAACAACATCATGCTGTTGCGAAAAAGGCAAGAGTCATACAGGGATGTACAAACATGAGAGAAGCCTGAGGGACACATGAAATTATCTTTTTGCTCTAGTTAGAGCTGGCAGGGCACAGCTGGAGCAGTGTCTGGTGCAAGGCCCCTACTGCACAGCCATCTGGAACACCTGAAGAGGTTCTACCAAAATGATCAGAGAAAACATGACAGACGGAACAAAGTAGGATTGTGGACCTAACGAGAAAGGCCAGCGAAAAATGTCTTAAAAAAAGAGTAAAAAACAGCCAACAACAATAAAAAAATCCCCTAAAAAACCCCCAAAATCCATGCTACATTTCTGCAAGGAGGAAGTAAATCCTTTTTTGTGTCCACAACGAATGAGAAATAATAAATTGCAGCAAAGGCAACTGAAGCTAGGTACTGGAAAATAAACTTTTATAATGGATGGGGTAGCAAATGCTAAAACAGGCCAAGTGAGGAGGCTGCATAGTTCCTATCAATCAGGACTTTAGGAACAAGGATTATTCTAGCACAGCTGATCCTACAGCTGATCCCTGAGCCTTGCCGATGGATTAGATGTGCTCTCACAAGCCCTTTCACTCACTGAAAGCTAAGAAACACCTCACATCAGGCATAACGTTTACTAACTTACTCCTCCTAAGCCTACGCGCTTTGAATAGACTCAGTGCAATTTTCAGAGGAAATACCAAGTGAGAGATCAGCACATTTTAAGGGGACAGGTGACATCACTAGGCAATACTTGCAATAATTCCTCTTCCTAGGACTGACTGAGGGCTGAACTGGCGCTAGCGCAAGCCACAGGAATGACCTCTCTGTGCCAACTGAAATGCTTCTGAAGATCATTTCAGAGCAAAAATGCCCCTTTGAGATTTATTAGTCTAGAAATCCAACATAGCCACAAAACTGTTAGGCAATTTCTATTAAAAAATAAAATAATATATAGCTTTAAAGCAATCTTATTTCAAGTGTGTGTATCTGAGAACTCTTTGCACTGAGAAAACAGCAGATCCTCAAAGGAAGTAGTTTAGTAACTATACACTTTTCACTTGCTTGTGCAAATTTTTGCTTGTCTAAAAATTGCGTATCTCAAACCCTGGGAGTTTTTGCAGCGATACCAAAAGACATAGAATAAAACCTCTAACGAGAAAAAAACAAAATTGACATTAAGTGTACAGCAGGCATAGAATGCTTCACACTTCCCAAAGAAATTAATCTTACAAACTAGAGCACGCTAGAAAATTGCACAGCAATTATAAAACCAGTGTCTTCCTTGAGCTTTTATTGTTTGATGCATAATTCATCACGCTACTTTTCACTTTGATAGAGTTATAAAGTTATCTACATTCATTCAAAGGAGCTACTTGCTAATGATCCATCATTAACGATTCTCTGTTCTTTCCTTGTGTAACTTCTACTTGGCTTCTGTGTCAATTAGGAGGGTGCAAAGCTTGCCAGTCAGGCTTCAGCAATCCCACGCTCCTACCGAACAACGCTCCCGGAGAGCAACCAGCAGAATGCTATGCAAATGCTAATTAAACACAACTGCCTTATGAGGAAACCATCCCTTGAGGCAGAGAGAGGTGAACTGCTTTAATTAAGGTCAGAAGCATTTGCATGTGGGTGAGTTAGAGGGAGCCCTGCAGATGAAAACAGGCCTTTGCTGGGCTAGAAGCAGGGTTACGGGTTGGAGGAGGTAAGACAGCAGCGCCCTGTGCATCCTGGCTGTAGGCAGGACACTATCCTCCATTCAGCCACGAATTAAAAAGGACACATACGGTCACCTGAAAAATGCAGTGAGTGCTAGCTGTCATTTACCATTGTCCTGCTAAATTCAAAGAAGCCTCTTTCTCTTTTTGCTTTGATTATTGTTGCCACTAAACCGAAGAGCTCTTTCAGCACATTTAAATTCTAGGCTAATCTTCGTTTATTATTATTATCATTTTGACTTTGGCACGTTGCTAAAATACACGCTGTGCACACCATTTAATGTACATGAGTTAATAATGCAACGATAAATTTGCATCAGTTGCAAACACAATGACAACCGTACCCAGATATCTCAAAGACTTCCCCAGTACTTGATCTCAACATCACCTTAATAAATTCTATTTTTTTTAGTGCGTATCTACTACAGTATTGCTATACTGTCTAGGGGAAGACATCCTAAACACATTGAAGCAAAACCAAAAATGAGATGCAACTGCTGAAACAGGTCCACAAGAAGGGTTTTGCGGGAAGGAAAAGCTTTGAACATTGACCCTGAACAGGTGAAACATGCAGCAATCTTTGCAATGTGTCACCAGGCAATGCTCAGATTTGAGTCTTTGTTTTACCCCACAAGTAGCAGAAATTAAAGTTGAATTTGAATGATATTAAAAGTGCAAAGTGTAGTGTAAGTGGATAAAGGTAATAATCTTTGCTTTGTCCTGACAAATAGCAGTCCTGCAGCACTGTGCAGTTGTCACCAGAGAACATTTTTTCTACAGCGCAGGTTAGACCATATTGAAACAATCTAATTCTCAAGCTACGGAGAGGGAATCAGGCCTGGGGACAGCCAAGCTCAGGGAAAAGTCATGATTATTTGTTATTATTCAAGTGGGACAATGAAAAGAAAGTGGAAGCCTGAGCTAATGTATGCGTGTATGTTCTGCTTGCAACACACCATCTACATTTGCAAAAAAGAGCAATGAGAAACCCAACACCACTTGTGAGTTAGTCCTACCCCAGCTCACACTGCAGTTTATATACATGTAGGAATCGCATAAAAACAAACCAAACACTTGTGCATCTTCCAATAACATGGTGTTGCTACATAACAGTTTTGCAATTCCGATGAAATATCATCAACAGTCAACAGCAATGGCCCAGAGCCAGTACATTTGCACCCAGATCCCAGATACACTCCAGATCAAGTGTTTGGAGCATGCAATTGGCTGGTTATGAAACTGGCCTAAAGGAGGATCAGCAGGAAACATGCAGTGACTTTTAAGGCAATGAAAAGGAAAACAATGCAGGGTAAGTCAGCAAGAGGGGCTTCATGGCTGTCTTGAAGGATATCTGGGCATTAGGAATGATGCGCGCAGGCGTATGTTACCAGGAGTAGACCAGGGAGACTTCATTTTGAGTGTCTGGTCTCCTCTCTTGGGTCCCAAGTCCCAGCCATGACTTCTGTCAATCTGCTATTCCCAGCTGAGAAGATGGGGAGCCCGAGCACATAGTACAGCCCAGGCTGGTTACATTGCCTTTACACTAGTCTTCTTCCCCTTGATGAAACACAAAGTAGAAAAGTAGACACGGACAATAAGCTCATTAAAAGGTCCTGCTAATATAAGTAGTGCACATGGGCTCCAAGGAAATCTCCAGAATGAATGATCTGCTCCATCAGGTTGCCCAGGGTGGTGGCGGAGTCCTCCTCCCTGGAGGTATTTAAAAGACATACAGATGTAGTGCTTAGGGATATGCTTTAGTCGAGGACTTGTGTTAAGTTAACGATTGGACTCAATGATCTTAAAGGTCTTTTCCAATCTAGGCAATTCTGTGATTCTGTGATCTTAACTGGGAGAACTCCCACATTTTTCTATTTCTTACCACAGATCTGAAAGGTTTGGAGCTTGGGGGACTTTTCAGGAATCTCTTTAATCACTGGGAAAAATCCTTTCCTTGTGCATTACTTGAGCTAGTGATTTACCTTTAAAAACAAGTCATAATAGATTTGAAAAAAGCAATTAAGGAGATAATATTTGAAGACTTGCTCGTCCTTTCCTCACTGCAGCTTCCACTTCCTCCCCCACTTAGAGCACAGCCACACAAAGTGTTCACTTGGCATTCAGCGCAGCTGAGAGGGTGGAAAACTTTGGCAGGATGAGTAGGAATGAGTAACTGAGAGTGAAGAGGATGGACAAACTTTTTCAAATGGTAATAAAAAAAGTAAACCTTGTTCTAGGTGCCATACAAACTCAGATGTAAACAAATCAGTAAACAGCAGGAAACAGTAAAATCAGTAGAGCAGTAAATAGTATCAATACTAGAAATACCTACAAGCCATCTGTTTACATTTTCTCATTTGGCCAATGCTGACTGCCATGGGAGAGCTACGAGGACCATTCAATGTCACAAGAGTCAGGAATGTAAAAACAGAAGCATCGTGAGGGGAATGAGTTGACAGGCAGAGCATAAACATAGTTTACGTGTGATAGCCATAGATGGGTGTCTAAAAATCAGGCCACTTTTAAACCCACACTTTGGCATTCAAAGCATCCATTACATAATTCTTAAAACCTTTTTGCCAAGTGCATTTATGAAAGTACTTTCTTACCTGAAGCTGCATATATAGAAATGCATTAAAAAACATTTTATGTATTTCCTATCAACCAACATCCTGGATATAATCAGAGTAAATACCACTCAACATTTATGTAATGCTTTACATTTCCAAAGTGTCACCAAACTAACTGTACCTAATTAATCTTGCATGACTGCTGGAGTAAAGGAAATCATTTATCAGTCACTCTGGTTGCATATTTGAGAGTAATCCCACATAATTACACCTTTTGAATAACGTAATTTTACAAGGGGACTCTTGGCACCAAAAAGCTTTAAGAAAGTTGCATTAAGGTGGTGTCTACTTCTTCCCACGTGTATCGCCTCACAACGCTGGAAATTTGGCCTAACTTTTTGTACAGACTCACATGGTCCCACTCCTTCCCCAAACCCCCAAAGACCTTGAGAGAAGATTCAAAGAAAGACAGGAAGGAAGATGACTAGTAAGAATACCCAGAGGTAGCAATTTTAAAGAACCGTAAATTCCCTAGGTGATAATCTTTAGCTCCATTTCCTAAGGAAACAAGTTTACGTGTCTGTGCTGTCTTTCTAATCATCTGTTTGTCTGCCTTGTCCCCGCCACACACAGTAACTTCTGAACCTGTCAATCTTGACAAAAGTGTAGAAATCCCAAGGAAAATTCAGTTCTTACCAGTGCTGTGAAAATTGGCAACTGCTGAAGGACAGATACCCAAATTATCACCCTGATGACATTAAAAAACCCAAAGCATGCAGCTGTTCTGTATTCTGTTTGGCTGCAAATGGCTCAGCAGTAAGTACAGGCACAGCTCTGTGAGAGTCACCAAGCACATACTGTCCTTCACTGGGTAGAAAGGGCATAAAGGACATGAGGAAAGTTCCCAATATCATAAGGATTGCATATAGGGTTTATAAAGGATGTAAATCTGAAGTAAAACAATATTTAGTTCCAGTGTTCATGGAACAACTTCTTTTAGGCATCTTTTCTACAGTATTGTTGAAGGTGTATTCAGGCTGTGCAAGCCCAAGGCATGGAAGTTAGAGACTTCTAGTTTAACCTAAGTTGCTCTTGCAGGAAGGAGCTGAAGAACTAGACAGCAAAGAAGAGTAACTGGGAGAAGCCCTGCAAACATCTTAAAAGAAAAACATACAGAAATAAGTCTAAACTACTTAAAATCCAAGCTAAAAATGTAATTTGTCTCAAGTCATAATCTAATCAATACAGAACTCGATATATAATCCCACCACAGGATGCGGGTTAACCACAGGATGTGTGCCTAATGCAGAAATTACGGGGTGAGGCTGAAAGGCTTGTGCTACGCAGGAGGTCAGACTATATGATCATAATGGTTATTTCTGGGCATAAACTATATGAATTTCTGAAATGCCCATAAGCAAAACTGTTTCCACACAAGAGGGCTGGGGTTATGATGGCCTACCTGAGCCTCCTCTGATACTCAGCAGGTCAAGTCACATATTGTTTCATGTAGACATCTATACTGTAAACCCAAAGGCCTTAATTACTGCATCTTAAGGAGAGTAATTAGTGAGAAGTGTGCTCCTAGTATGGGACACAAAAAATCAAAATGCCACCTGAAAGTAACCTCTTGTAAGGACAGAGAATTGCCTAGTTGCAACATGCTTACATGATCCTGGAAGCTGAATCATGCCCCCAGCAGTGTAGGAAGGCAAGAAGCTCCTCAGGGCCCTTCTGCTGAGCCTGGTGAAAACTATTTCCAAGTCCCATGCCTTGTGGTTAGTGTGACCCTGCATGTTGGAATAAGACACGCCAGCCAACCCAGAAAGTGTCTGTATCTCCTCAGTACACCAATTTGTCCTTTCCTGTGTCCTGTCTCCAGCTATAAGTTAGATTCTTTGGCTCTTTAGAGACCCCAGAAGTAATCCTCTTGGCCAGCTGTGCATCATCAAGAGTGGGAGCAGATGAGCTCTTCCTTACTCCTTAGGCAACCAGCTGAAGCCTGGATACCTGAGCTTGATTCTAGTCTCTTAATTCAGGGATGCAAGACAACGTATGCCGAAGAACAGAACATATAATTTTCTCTATAATCTCTTATTCGCTAAAGTGGCACTTTTTTTAGAGTAGGAGGCTTTAAGTTTTTTCCAAACAACCAGTAAAAATAACGAAAAAGTAAAAACCATTGGGTCTTCTTTTAACAGAAATTTTAAAGAATATTCAAAACATTATCCTAAGCAACTTATGAAAATGTGTTTTTCGCTCCCAAACACCCTGACATGGTTCACAAATCTGCTCTTCTGGCTCCTAGGAAACATTTTTCTGTTGCCTGTCCTTGAAGTTCTTGTCTAGTTATTTCTGTACTCCTCTGTAAGCGTGGACATCAGAACAAGCCACAGATTATTGCACAGAAGAAAAAAGCATTTTTCTATGTCCCCTTTTTACACATCTGACCAGCTCTTTTCAGTACACCTGGCAATGGGAATTCATGGTAAGATGTGATAGCTCCAATCATGCTTCTCTAAATCTCTTTTCAAAACCAGAGGTGTCTGTTCCACAGGTCTACCTGGCATTCCTGTCTGGCGTTATTAAACCCCACAATACCAGCTCCTTTGGCAGCAACAGTTGGCTGCCAGAAGAAAAAGTGAGCTGGGTGGCAAATGGCTCATGACAGAAGCCATCTATCACATTGCTTTGCTTTCGTTCCCTAACCTCACCACAACACAGCTGTATATTAGCACAGATGATTTATTTAGGATGAATAATGTCTTATGACATCCATCTTAGCCTGTTAAGAAACTGAGAAATGACAGCCTTCTTTGGTCCACCTGTGGCAGAATGATCTTCAATCTCTTCTTAAGACTTTTACATTGACTAATTTTTCCTCAACAATCCCTTGTTTTGGCCAAACGATTAAGTCTCAGAAGGGGTGTACTGCTATAAAAAGGCATAGATCAGGCATTTAGTTAGGTGTCAAATCATTTGTCTGTCATGTGCTGTATGCATATTGCCACGCACATTTATTCTACGCATCCTTAGACTGTTCCTCTGTGGCCACAATACAGAGGGATATAAACCTTCACATTTGGAAAATTCAACAGTCGGTCGATACTTTTCTTGCCTGCTTAGTGACCCACACCAAGTAAGTATCTGCTGAGTGAATATTAAAATAATGGAAAAAGCCATCAGCTGCAGCACAGCCAAGGAAATTCTGGTGGTTGAAATTCTTCAGCGCAGACGACAGCCAGGTAACTCTATGTGTGAGCACCATGGAAATACTTGGAACTCGATTCTCAAGCAAGGCATCTGTGATTAAGTAGGGCTGAGCACTATGCACAGCCTGATCATTCTTCCAAAAGCTCTCCCACTCCACCCTCCATTTACTTCTGCTGTCCCTTGTGCAGCAGAAGGAGGCCAGTTCCAGTGCACAGGGACTTTCCCTGGCAAAGGAAGATGGGAAGGGATTTGATACTTTGTTTTGGATTACTTGAAGAACTGCAAATTACATTTTTAGCTCTTTTTGAGTAAGGTGCCCAGACTCCTTGAGGCATAGGCTACTAAAAATGCTGGCTGAATTTCGAAAAGCACTGTGCAATCTGGGACGACTTTTTGAGTTCTTGAGTGTCATACTTGAGACATCCTTAAAGGGGCCCAGTTTCTAGAAAAAAGCTGAGGACATCTGAAAATCTTTCTCTATCAGGATGTCTCAATTGGACTGTGCAGAGACATCTGGTATTCAAAGTAGACAAGAAGAGCAAGTACACCTTCATTGAGCAGGGGAAAGTAAAACTCTAGACATATAACTCTTTTTAGCCACTTTTTTCCTATTTCCTATGTAAAAGCAATCACCAGGTTAATTTTAAGTTCCTTAAAGGGAAACAGAGTGTCTAATTTGGAGTCTGGGAGCGGGACTAGAGAAAAGGCACACTGCAGATTAGGCTGGTTTTTTCCACCGATTTGTAAGTGACAATTTGATCAATGCTTTCTCAGTGTGAAGGATTGGGAACAGCTTTTTGGCTTTCCATTGTCTGCTGCCAATCTCTGACATGTGATATTCAGCTCATCAACTTGAAAATATCAAAGCAGTATGGGGCAGGAGAAGCAGCCATTTCAAACCAAACTGCCTTTGCTTTGGTTTTTGGTTGTGTGGGCATGCCGATGTGAGCGTGTCTATGTCAGTTAAGTACAGGCTGGTTCTGTATCTAAGCTCTTGTGGTTTCTAACATTTGCCAGCCTTTACTCCACCAGAAGGATTTCAGTGTTGTGTTCTACCCTACAATGGGCAAAAGAGTCAGAAATCATCTCTCCTCACCCACAAAGACTAGAGTAGGATTAAGAAAGAGAAATTTAAGAGTCAGACACACCCATGAAGAGGAATGAGGCACAAGGTTAGGAAGCCATCCAAAGCTCAGTTGCCTATCCCCTTACTACACTAAACTAAAAAGTCTCTTTTTGCTCCAGAAGACAGCTGAAAAGCTGGGGAACAAAAATTAAAATCAGATTGAAACCAGCCATGCCTAAGCAACATCCCATCTTAAATGTATGCAGATCAGTTTCATTAAAATATTTCCCATTCTCTCTTTTTCCACCTCCTAATACTTTGGCTGTTTCCTTTAGCTCCCCTTTAAACTGCAAAGCAAAATGCTTTCACTGACATGGTTTGTAATTTTGAAGCCCTAATCTTAAGAAGCAGGTGCTTAGTTTTAATGGAATTTTCCCATCCCTGAATGTCTGGGAGCATCAGTAGCACCTCCCTCCTACACAGCCCCTCACCTTTGATCCTTTGCCATTTGTACTTGTGCATTTTCATTTACTGTATGTCTTCTGCTTTCCACAATCTGTTTTTTCCCTGCAAACCCTCCGACCTCTCCTCTCCCTTCTTTTACCTCATTCGACTGGCAAGTGCTGTCTCCCAAAAATCCTTATAAAATATGAAGGGCCTTGCTGTCTCTGGCCGCATTTTCAGCAGTGCTCTGTCTCCTTTACACTGCACTGGCAGTTCAAAAGGTTCAATTCAAGAGTGGTTGTGAATATTTGCATCACAAGAACAATTATATTTTAATTGCCAGAGGTCCTAGGGCTTCTCTGCACAGAAAAACTGGAACCAAACTAACAGTTGGTTTTACTTCATACAATTAGTTATTCCAGAGCAAGTCTGTGTGTGGGCACTTTTGTTCCATACTAACAGTTTTTGTTTCCATTTAATTTTAGCTTTTTGGGTAATCTGATTTTAGTTCATTTTCTCTTATAATTTCCTATTTTGAGTTAATGTAAATGATTTTGTGCAGGCATAATCTCAAGAAAAATCTGACGGGAAAGCATCCACGCTCATGTTTGCAATGACATATCTAAAAGGGTGGGTTAAATGGGGTTGTCTCAACTCCAGTTTGTGGAAAAAGTGGGATTCACACCCTAACATTAGAACTAGAGATGCTGTAGTAAGTGAATGCCTGCTAGGCCTTGGTGCTGGTAGATTGCTTCTGAACACAGTAAAATTTAACAAAATCTAATAATTGGTTGTTTCTCCCTAGTCTGTGCTTTAGTCTTCTAAGTATATTGTATTTGGCTATTAAAGAATAATTCCTTTTTATCATCATTTGCCTTTCTATTGTTTACCAGATACACATGCACATTGCTACATAGCTCTTGCTCAAAAAAAGCAATGGCATGCTGCAGAAATGATCATAAACTTATTCCCTAATAACTTGACGCAAACTTGACTGAAAACTCGGCCTTTTAAAACATTAAATCCGCATTGTGCAAGCAGTAAATCACGTGGGCTCACACAGCTTTCCCTTAACTAAATTTTAATTGTGTTTTCTATTCTTAACAAGGCAACCCAGTCCCAGAAAGTCATACCAGCCACTTCCTTAATCCACTAAGCTCAGAAGCTATCTTCTGCACGGATAGCATGCAAAAATGTTTAATGCTAACACAAATACCTTTCATAGATTATTCTGATTCTCAGGCTGATTTCTAAGCCAGCTGTTCTCTGCCTGATTCGATGTGCAGATTTCATTTTAAAACACAGAATATTCCCTAGTTACCTGCCATATAACTAGATCTTACAGGTGTAGAGCATGTTTGTAATGCTTGTTCATCCACTTTCAGGAAAAAAAATCATAAAATAAAATATTTTGTGTAGCTTTCCTGGATTCTAATGTTTTCTCCCCAACTTTCAGATACTGTATCAACTGAAGAATGCCAGGAATTACTTCATGCTTTACGTATGTACCTGTTACAGATTATATTCATTAATTTCAAAGCCAGCTGCTGTTTTTGCTTAAAGTAATCCTTGATAGTAGACTTTTTAATATACATATGCGTATTATCTATAAGGACAACTGCTTGCTACGACATACAAACATTCAAATCTACCTTGATTATAGAACCATTACTGCTGTGCTCTTTCTCACAGAAGTAGGGCAACTAGCTTCTTGCTCCTCCTGGGGCTTATTCTCTGTATAGCAATCTTGACAAACAAATCACACCAAATACAAAAGAAAATGATGAAAATATAAGAAACTCATCAGAAGAAACTAACAATTATCTAATAGCAAGGTCAGCCGTAGTACAGATTGCAGAGTTGGGAATCCAGAGGGTTGGATTTGGCTCCTTGCTCTATCACCAATCAACACTGTGGTCACAGGCAAATCACGTTCCCTTGCCATATCCTTGTATTTCCTGTACAGTTGTGTTAGCCTTGCCTATTTAGATTATAAAATGTTAGGGACCGCAGTCGTCTCCTACTATTTGCTTATACAGTATCTGACATAACGGGCCCCACTTTGTATTGGAATGAAATACAAATAATAATTTTCTGATATCCTGTCTCCCAGAGCTGCTTCAGAGGACTATGAACCACGGTCCCAAGTTATATCTGATAAATTGTGCATTACTCTGTTGTGGGAGAGATTTCTTTCTAATCCGAAATCCATCTGTCTTGCTGTGCTGCAAGTGATAGTTTCTGGGCAGAGAGCATACTAATTGCAGGATTAAACTCTTAGCTAACTCTTGGGTGGAAACTGTTTCCCATAATGTGGTAGAAAACACATGTTGGTTTGTCTGCAGATCCTTGTACATCACAGCCCTGATCTTGACTGAGATATTTAGGTTCTCTATTGAACTGTCTATGCAATATAATTCAATTAAAATTAAATAATAACTAGCTATCAAAAAGTATTATTGAGATTTTAGTGGCTCCAGTACCGCTTAGCCTGGTTTAGTTCCTCTTTGAAGGCAGAGACAATTGTGCTGAATGCAATGAATTCTGCACCTTCTCCAAGCAAGTAACTTACAAACTTAGAGCTGAAAAATGAACTGTAATTTTGGTCAGTGTCTTGGGATTGTTTTCATATTACAAACACAGAAATTTGAAAGTTTATAAACCTGAAGTAGGCCTTTGTATATAACATTTCACTACACTATGTCCTATTTCTGTGGAAATTATTTATTATTCATTAAGGTGAATGACTGACATTATTGATGTGACACAGGCCCCATTGGCAAGCTGCAAGAAACAGCTGGCCTCCGACATCTGGGGACAGATACCAGACTGGCAGACACAAACGTGGAGGAGATCTCAGATAATATTCTGCTTACCTCTCATCTTCTTAGGGCTCTCCAGTCAAAAGCCATCTTGTAACAAAATACAAAACTTCCCATATTGTTCAAATGTACTGAAAATGCTGGAAACAACCATGCTTTTCAAGAAAAGTGAGGCTGTTAGACAAAGTTACTTGTTTTAATCCAATTTTTACGGTTGTGTTTGTGGTGCAACCATGAGACATCACAGGCAGTACCACCCAGCCAAGAGCTCTCCACTATATTTTGCAATATTTGAACCAAATCCCCATGCCAGTAAACACTAGTAAACCTACGACAAAAGTTAGTTGGGTGGAGAGGGTGAATGGAGCAGGGTGAGATATGCAGTAGGCTGAGGCAAGAGATGCTTTTTATGCTTAGGAGTTCAGGAAAACAGATTTGTCTTTGGGAAAACACAATTCTTCTAGAGCATGGGATTAAGGATTCCCATCCTTAGCTTCTGCTCCCACCACCTTCTAACTCCTACCTACCCTTATCCTAAGGTGGTCTCAACTCCTGTTACCACAGCGAGGTCTGCCTTTCTAAGCTATTTCCGTATTTCTTTCCTTGGCACTACTCTTTGTTCTCCTTTGCCAACTAACCACACGCGGGCAAACCTTCACCCTTTCACAGAGACTATAAAAGCTAAGATAACAGCACAAAAACATCCATAGTGGCTCAGTACTCTAGAGCACTTTCTGACAATGGTGAAAAGTAGATGCACTTTAAAGAGTATGAGAACACAGCAGGAACATCCAATACTTCCCAACAATACTGTCCCAGCCTCTAACAATTCGCCATCTAGCCTCAGTATCCCACCCTCCTTTTATGCACACTCCCCTGCTCTTCCCAATTTCCTCTCCCTAGTCTCCCATTAACCAACGCCTACTCTAACATTCTGAGGATAATCACCACAAGGAACTTAATATACCATGAGATAATATATCCCACGTAGCTCAATTACTCATCAACCTTCAATGCTCCTTCTTGTCCCAAAGCCCACAGCTCCTCACAGCACTCTCCACTGAACCCTAAGCCCTATTCTCCCTCCCTGCTTCTCCAACTCCATCTCCAAAACCTTCTACTGACCTTAAATATTGAATATTCGGAATGCTTGATATTCTTCACCATTCACGTTTTTTTCAGTTCCTTCACTAATCAGTGTACTCCCTCATCTGTTTCGTACATAAGCTGACCAGTTGCACATTGTACAGTGAAAGCAATCCTTGAGACAGAGAGGAAAACTAGAAAGGGCTTCTGACTAAATAGAACATATTTGCTGAATTCCTCCTCTGGATTTGTTAGATCTCTGCAGCTGGGATTTATCCTTAATGATAAGCCAAGTAACCCCACTTCGCAGCATGCACTGCAACTGACATATTTTAAGCAGGTGTGGGAAAATTCAGCAAAGCACTAATGACTCCTAAAAGTGCTAGCAGAACCTCAATTCGTGCTGAAAGATGTAATGCCAACTTAATACACAGAGCAAATTTTTGTAATTTCTGTGTCTGGGTTATCCAGTCTTCTCAGAGGCCGACCACAAACAAAAGTGAAAAACAGATTCGGATAAAGAAATCATAGAATCACAGAATGTATTAGGTTGGAAGGGACCTCCAAAGGTCATCTAGTCCAAGCCCCCTACAATAAGCAGGGACAACTCTAACTAGGTCAGGTTGCTCAGAGCCCCATCAAGCCTGA
>JAVSBS010009540.1:154647-175518 GCA_033124195.1 Coracias cyanogaster
AGAACATGCCCTATGAAGAGCGGCTGAGGGAACTGGGTTTGTTTAGTCTAGAGAAGAGGAGACTGAGAGGAGACCTTATTGCCCTCTACAACTATCTAAAAGGAGATTGTAGCGAGGCTGGTTGTGGGAGAGGGACCCTGCATATCTATGAGATGTCTTGTTAAGCCAGCGAGGAAAGGGTTAAGCAGTAATAAGAGGCCATCCCTGCGACTGGAGTTGTCAGCACATGCTCACAAAGCCAGGGCCACCATCGAACTACAGCTCCTATAAGGCCCACCGTGGCTGCACCAGAACGGGAAGTGAGGGGGCATGTTGCCAGTGGCAGAGAGCGGAGCGCAGAGTGCAGAGTTCATCATTGCCACCTCTCTGTCTTGATGTGGACATCTTCTACCATGTCAGCCGCCAGCCAGACGCTACCCCTGACACCAGGAAGAAGGGCACACCGGCTGGGGCATCTCCCCCCCCCACACGGGGCTGCCGCTGACAAAGAGCACCGAAAGGGTAAAGGAGTGTGACACACACACACCCCCCACACCACCCACACATACAAGTTATATTTTTAATATAATCAGGCTCTTTATCCTGCCCTATTTCCCTCCATTATTTCTAATCCTCTTCGGGACTGCCGGGACCGGAAGGGGGAAGGGGGGGAGTGAGTGGGTAGGCATGGTATCTCCTGGTACCATACTGTTTCCGTAGTGCAGGCGTAGTTTGGGTGTATTTGATAATAAACTTGTTGAATACTTACTGGTCTCTTACTGCCTGCGAGCATGGTAGGGAAGTGTTTCGTTTTGCCCTCGGTCCCCCTCAAGGACGCAGGTCACGGATGTCTGTTGCCGTGCCGGACCGCACCACCGGTGTTGGTCTCTTCGCTCAAATTAGTAATGTTAGGACGAGGGGAAACGGCCTCAAGTTGCATCAGGGGAGGTTTAGATTAGATATTAGGAAGAACTTCTTCACTGAGAGAGTGGCTGGGCACTGGAACAGACTGCCAGGGGGGTGATGGAGTCACCATACCTGGAGTTGTTTAAAAAACAAGTAGATGTAGCACTTGAGGCTATGGCCTAGTGGCTAGAGAGATGAAGGTTGGACTTGATGATCGTGGTGGTCCTCTCCAACCATAATCATTCTATGATTCTGTCTTTCTGCTCACAAAATTACTTTCTCAAAGTCCAAGATTTCTACTAACAAATGCTCTTCACTACTTTTTTCATTTGCACCACTTTGTCTCTTGATCTCTGCTCACAGGCACTTCCTTACGTACAAATGTTTTCTGCTCAACCTGGTCCCACCTTGTCTTTTTATGCTTACCTTCATTTTCTTGCAACCTTGACAACAGCATGCAAGATCTCCTTGAGTGGGCTCCTGGTCTCATTTTATCCAGTTTCATAGGATCTTCCTTCAGACCGAGCTACCAACTATGCCAATGTTGTTGTGCTGATTCAGCCATTATCATTTTATGCTGCCATCAGTTGCCTGATTATACAGGCCAACACTGAACTCAACAACATCCCCTCAAGTCTTCTTTCAGACAGTCCTGCCATAGGTTCCTGTGGGCCCAGCTCCTCCACTGCCCACTGTGGTGCCAGCATTGTCTGCTGGACACAACAGACAGAGATGGCTCCTTCAGGGGCCCTTCACATGGAAGGACACCACCAAGAGAGCTCAGCAAGACACAACCAGCCCCAACAGAAACTACACCCAACAAGAAGCTCCTCCAACTGATCGGCTCCTGGTTGATATAATTGTGGCCTCGCCCACCACTCCAACCATGGCCACCTGGGAGAGGGTGGAGCCACAAAGACACAGGTGGGCCAGGTTCTGCCTCTGGAACATGAAGCCAAAAGGAAAACCAAAACATTCTGCTAGGTTGTGACTTATACACATATCAACTCCCGCTCAGGACCTACAACTCAGGCTCCAGTATTTCAAGGACTGCTGCGCACAAAACTCATTTACTGTTACCTTAGGGAAAGCGTTCTTTGTCCCTGTGAAACAGGGATCATCATTCTGAAGTGGTTCTTGAGACACTAAGCTTTATGATTTTATCTACTGCTTTGATGCAATCATAATAGACACATTGAAGCATCTTTGGCAAATAGGAGCTGCATTTTCCAATAAAATTTATGCAAAAAATTTGAACATTGGTACAAATGAAAAGTCAAACCTAGTTTTTTAATTTCATATGAGGTAAAGTAACTACTGCTTCAGAAAAAAATGAAATAGACTGCTATGATTATTAAAGGTGTCCAGAATGGACATTTAACTTCTTCCTTATTTATAAAAAAAAAAGAACAAAAACAAAGCCACAGAAGGCATTAACCTTCTCCTCTAGAGATACACTTCTAAAAGAAAATGGGACTTTATTAGCCATATCCACTGAAAGTGCTAAAATATTTAGAGACAAGGGAAACTGCTATTTCTGTGATGCAGCTACCCAGTCAGGTACTACTGCCTGCCTACCTACCTACTAGACCAGAACAGAGTCCTTGAAGAGCTTCTACACAAGTAGCCTACAACTGCTTTCAGATGGATATGACCTAAGAACTTTGAGAAAAGGCTTTTAGCAACTCAGATCTCAATGGCAGTATTTCTGCCTGTCTTACATGATGGACTCTGCCTTGAGGTGAAAAACAGATCATGTTCAGAAGCAGTCTAATCATCATGTTTCAATTAATGCCTTTTTTATCACAACTTACTGTCCTTGTCTCAGTTTCCTCTCAACATACAGATGGTAGACCCTTAGAAGAATTAAACATTTTAAAGTTTTCAAAAGGACACCTTGTACAAAGGATGAGATATTGAAAGTAGAGAAAACGCACCTTTATTTTAGCAGACAGTGTGCCTTTAAGGCATTAATAACAAATCCTAAAACACCAACAGGAAAGTTTTCCAAACTGGTTATGATTAGCTGTTCTAATTCTATATACTACCCCAAGGAATTGAACACCCATTGAAACCAAGGATCTTCCTTTACACAAGGAGACATAAAACATAATCCCATCGACTTTAAGGCAAGTAACTTCCACGGGATTTGTTACAGAGATTTATTTGCAACAGGTTTGCTGCAGTAATAACTTTTCACTGCAAGTACACAATGTCTGTCTTTCGCGAAATACTTCCACTTCATTTTCTATCAGAAGGCCACCAATCCTTCGTGCCAGAATTTCATAAAATTAATAAATCTACTTCCATAATCCTTGCTGCTTTTACTGACAAATGTAATAAACTACAGGATGCAAAACTCTGGAAGCCTACTGGGATTTATTTTCCTTTTTTTTTTTCCTTGACAAGCTTTACAGAGTAGCACTTCTGAGACATGCTCATGTGCTGTAAACCTAATCCTTAGCAATTTCCTCTTTTCTCAAATAACCCAAATATTTTATGAATAGTGAAGGATTTCCTTTATCAGACAACACTTGCTTTTTTTTTTTTTCGCATGTGAGTTGTTCTCCAGGATATACACTTTGAAGCAATTGGATGTTCTCAGGTTGATATTCACAAGATACACTCCTAAGGAAGCATGCAAAACTTGACTACGAAGTAGTCCTGGAGTTTAAAGGCAGTACAAGTGGTGAGAGAACTGAGGCCCAACCTGTTGGGAGTTGAGACCAAGGGACCCTTGTTTTTTCTAACCCCACAATGGTGGGCACTTCAGTGCTACTTCTTATGCCCATCTCTGTAAAAGATTTGCTTTTCTACTGCAGCAAATCACACATGGATTGATTGTTCAGAGTTGATGAGCCAGTGAGGTCACACAGGCTTCTGATATTTTCTGGTATTAGTCTGATATTTCTGGTATTAGTCCTCTCCTCCCCAAAATGTGGGCGATGCCCATTATTCCATCTCTCCATATTCATAGAACAACCATGCTAATGTGCCTGTCTTCTTCAGCAAGGCCTATATCTCTGCCTCCCTTCTCTAAACTGACCCCATCCTTTGGCTGCTGTAGTTTTCCTAGGCAAGTGTGTCAGTGCGCACACACACACACATCTACAGCGATATCAAGTGCCCTTGTGGAAACAGTTCCTCAATGCAAAGTTTACTATAGCACTGCTCCATCTGCTAAAACCTCTGATTTTTGCTGCAGAAAGAGCAGCACGACTGGAATACAGCTCTTAATGAAAAACCCAGCACACTGACTCCTATCACCTTTCCTGCTCCCCCACATAATGGCTGCAATCACAACTCCACCTCATCCTTCTGCTGCTGAGAGACATCCTTGATTTGCCTGGGAAGTGGGGAATAGGGCAATGTAAGCACAACTACTCCACTATTTCTTGTTTATTCTAAAAGGACCAATAAAGGGATAAACACAAATCTTGGCTGAAATAACTGTGAGGAAAAATGGTTGAGGATTTTTTTTGACATTTGGTTACCTACAGGAAGTCTTAAGAGAGTCTAAAACTCACTCCTCACAAGAAGAAAAACTGCTCAAAATTTCCTTAAACTGACAAGCAACATTTAAAATTAATCAAATTGAAACAGTTTTCATTTTGCTACACATCCAGCTCCAAATCAAATATTACAGGAGCACTAAAAATCTCATGAAAATGCCCTATGAGGCATGGAAAACAATTAGCGGGCAAAAAAGGAGAAGTATTCAGCACACCCCTCACCCTAGAAGTCCAAGCCAATTACAGTAGAAATAGTCAGTGATTCAGCACAAAGGTTCCTTGGCAGACTAGTGAGGAAAAGGCAAGACTCCAGCTGGGTCACTCAGAGAAAAAAAATGCAATAGTGCATCATAAGGGCAGGATTTGAGTTTGCAGCCCTTAAAAAGGGGGACATTTACTTCAGTTCATGTCATTCCTAAAAGGACCTTCTTTGTTTATATTTGCTTTTCAAAAACACAAACCTGAAGTTTCCATTCAAAGTGGTTTGTTATCACCGGGTCACACAGTTCTGCCATCATGAACCATCTCTCCTGTAGCTCAAGTCAAAGAGTGACATATTCATGGAGAGGTGCACTGTGATACTTTTGGGGAGGACAGAGTGCAAACCAACTTTTCACTCATCTGTCATGACTTTTCCCAAAAGAAAGAGGTCAAAGAGCAGAGCTTCAGGTAACTGCTCTGGGTAGCATGTTGAAGGAGTCTTCTAACTTAATTGATAGAAGAAAGAATCAGAAAAGGAAGTTTGAGGTTTGTTTGGTTTGGTTTTTGGTTTTTTCTTCCTTTTTTTCTGACAGGGGAGCCAAAACTTAGGTCCTTGTCAGAGACAAGATGGGATGAGACACAGACCTTCTATCTGCCCCAGGCTGATCACTCTTCAGTTATTGAGTATGCATGAACCATTCCCAAAATGAATCTGAGGAGATAAAACAGGGGAAGGAGTGACAAAAAGCGGAGTGAGTACAGAGCTATGGAGGCAAAGAAAAGGAGTTGGATGGTTAGAGAAGAAAATAACAGAGAGAGCAGGTGGAGCAAAGGAGAGTTTGATGTTAAAAGTGATGAAAAGGTAACTGAGATGCTTATCAATGAGATTCAGAAGAAATGCTGCTGGAATGAGAAGACAGCAGATATGAGGCAGAGTTATCACTTGCAGCTGAGGAAGTTCATATGATCACAAGAATTTTTCATAATGTGCTCGGCCAACTGTGGCTGACACCGTGAATAATGCAGATAGGAACAGGGATGAAATAACCGAGCTAAGGGACAATGTGGTAGGAGCCAACAGCTGATTTGACAAAAGACAGCAAAAAGAAAAAAAGCTAATTTGAATGGATTGTGTCTGAAAAAAGTCAACTGCATGGGCTTGAGCTTCACTGATGGACAGCATGATAAAGAAAAGGAAAGCAACTTCCAGATAGATTCTCAACTTCCTCTGCAATCGAACGGTCTTGTCCAAGAAGAACAGCTTTTAGCAATGAACTTCTCTTAAAGATAAAGCTGCAGACAATAAAAAATATATCCTTTAGGAATATTTAAAAAGCATATGTGCGCATGATCTTATTTGCCTAAAAATAAAAAAGATGGAAGTTAAAATAAAAGCTTGTGCTCTTTTTGAAAAAGAAAACAACTCCATGTCTTCTAATCCTTTTCATTATAACAGAACCACAACATACCACAATACAAATACTGTTCATGCAAAACTATTGTCCTTACAGTGATACCAGTGGTTCCAGAAGTGAGAGGTTCATAAATTTTACTGTACAGCTGGAAGAGTATGTGCATATGTTAGTGTTCCACAGCACTCATATAAAACATTTAGAAAATAATCATTTTAAGGTGATACTGTCAATTTTTAAACAATGCTAGATCTCTTCTTTTTTTTTTTTCCCATAGTATTGTTTCAGATAACACCTGGCAATACCATAATTGAAAGAGAACAAGGGATTTATTTCTTACTGCTCCAACACAGACTGCCTTCAGAAAGCAGGTTTCACAAGGGCCTTCAGATGAGGTTGTGGAATCTCCATCCTTGGAGGTTTTCAAGACTTGACCAGACAAAGTCCCAGGTGACCTGGTCTGAATTCAGCGCTGAGGCTGCTCTGGCCAGTGGGATTCTGGGATGTAGAATGTCTGATACAGACAATTTCAGTATTTCTCTCCTGGCAGTCAATCTTAGCAATAGGCACCTAGTCAAACAGTGTGTTCATGGCTCACTTAAGCAAGTAAGACTAAAGAACATGTAAAGATAAACCTGGTATTTGAACAACTTCACTTGGATCAGGGAGTGAGAGTAGGAAACCTGGTATCTGATAGAGGGAAACAGGGTAAAACCTGTCAAAAACTAGAAGGAGGGATCACAAGTGGGCTTCATTAGTGTTACATCTTCTGTATTACTTCAGTATTGCACTTGTCTTTCACATGGAAGATTTTAACCACGGTGCTACATAACATCTAATAAGATTCAGTTCTACCTGCAGAGTATGAGATTGACTAGGCTTCAAATGGACTTTTTCAATCACATCTCTCATAAGGCTCTCCCTGCTTTCATTTGGGGGAAAATGTGAAATATGGCTTAAGGTTTTCTGAGGTGTCATGCAAAGATACTATCTTGAATCTCAAAAGGTTTATGGTCCACAGTCCTCTCCCCTTTACATGGGGGAAATCAGACTGGGTGGTGTATCTGACTAACAACAAACTCTGTGGTCTGGAGACCTCCTGGATGTCCCTGTCTTGTTCTTCACTGTATGGTTTAGGCCTGTTCCAAGAGGCTTGGTTTCAATCAGGCCAGTAAGCAGTGTGCACCTCAAACCTGGCATAAAAAAACCACTTCTGGAAAACCTCATGTGTTTTAAATATACTAAATACTTGCAAACCTGAGAAAAACAGAAAAATGTAAACCATTAAAAAATTACAATTTTTCAGATTTTTCTGTCTGCCTATGGATTGCCCCTGCAATATGCCACAAGCATTAAACATTCAATGAGAACAATTCTCAGCCACCTCTTTCATAAAAACCCTTCAATCATTTGTAATGTTTTTTGACCAGTAAATAATAGAGCTGCTTCACTGAGCTATTTAAGTCATATTACTTACAGCTGGAGAAAAATGAGGAACAGTCATTTCTAGGGAGGCCAAAAAAATACGATATACTCATGCAAACTAAATTAGATGAGCATTTTTTTGCCGTTGGTTTGAGAAGATAAAGGATAACCTTTTAAACTTTTACTTTGCCTGGCATTGCATTTATATTTTCAACTGAAAGATCTCGAACATAGAACTTCATGAGTGTTAATAGGTTTCAGTCCTATCGCCAGTGTGCTGAGACTAAATACAGATGGAACTACTGAAATATTGCTGCAGCTGGAACATCCATGCAAAGTCTTTTAAAACAGCATTCAGTGGCACTTAATTTTTTTCTTAATCATGCGGTGTCAAATTATACTGGATATCATTATCACAGCCACTGTGCAAAGGCTTGCTAAGCAGACTCCTGAGAAAGCATCTTTGCAGATTTTTTTGGTTTTCAGCAGGGATTGGTGAGATGAAGGTAAATCTGCAGCTTTGATGCTTTCCTGTGCAGTCTCAGTGCTGTCCTCAGTGCATTAAATACCTGCACGGTCTCAGTGGCTGCAATGACGACAGCACCCAGGTGTGTAGGTAGGAGCTGGAGCTAGACCTTAAACAAAGGTCCTGTTGCTCATGTTGGTACTGGACATACAGCTCTTCTCAGAGAGCTCTGGGCAGAGAGATACGTCAGCTACCTGCTTGCACAGCTGGTATTGTTTTTCAAACCTTGCTTTTTGACCTGACACGTAGGCTGGATGGAATCTGATCAGTGCATAGCATGGCTCCGTATGGCTTCCCCACAGGCAGTGGAGCCTTCTTAACAAGCAAACAGAGCTACTCTCCAGTTGTGGCCAATTCCTATGCTGCATGGCTTGCAGAGTCATCACCGAGGGGTTCGGGAAGAAGAAAAGTGAAATAAGGGAAGCATAGCAGATCCATTGTATTCTGAACCTCCTGCCATTTTCCAACACTTTCTTATTAAAAAAATGGAACGTTTGAAAGCATCTTCAGAGTACGTACTTATTCTGAGTGATTGGTATTGTTTTTAATCTAGACAGAGGCTCAGCTGAATGAAGAACTGCACAATTAGAAGAAAACAACCCTTAATTTGAAGAGTTTACAGGCTGAAGTTACACTATTGAACTGGATAACAGTAGAGAGCATCAGAAATACAGAAAGATATATCCAATTATATTATTAAAAGGAAAGGCGGAATAATAGATAGAAAATATTCATTTTTTTCAGCAAAATCCAAGGTCTGTGCTAAACGCCTATCACAGAACCTGCTCTTTGTACCTCACACTATTCCCAAACAGGTAACTTTATGGGAGACAGTTACAGAATGTATTGGCAAATTACCCGGGAGGTAAGAGACAGACATCTAGCCTTTTCCTCCTGTGCCTTTTAACTTCACCAGCAGAAGCAACTCATGAGTTCCTCAGAAACCTAGTCTTCAATGAGGGACTAAAATACTCATAATAAATGTGACCAAAGAGCTGTGACCATTTGCAGTGTGCTGACTAGTATTGTCTCAATGCTGCTTCATGTTCTTTATGAACTTGTTTTCTCCTATAATACAATTCAGATAAACTCCATGGGGAAAGGTCTACTTTTTCATTCTATTTGATTTATGCTTAGGGAACAGCATATATGGGGATCTGATCCCCAAACATGTATGTTAGAAGGAATATATAATGAACTTCACTACCACAAATAATTTGTCCTACACAGAATTCAGATTTCTAAGTTAATTTCCTCATCAATTTCATATCAATAAACTATATTCTCTAATTAGAAATGTTTCATATAACCGTATTTAAGAACAGTCAGGAGCTCTGAAAAGTTTAAGTTATGAGAAAAAAAAAAGCCAGAGAGGGTACTTACTGCATTGAACGAACAAGCTGACATGTTATAAGAAATATCCATCTTGCACTAACAACAGCTAATCAGTTTTAGATCCTCTCTTCTGGGCCTTCTACCTCTTAGGAACTTATAGAAAATTAAAAGTGTAAATTAATTGAACATCTCTATGTCTGAGGGTATTAAAGTAGTAATGTCCCTGTTTATTGTAAGGGGGTTGGACTAGATGACCTTTGGAGGTCCATTCCAACCCAATACATTCTATGTTTGTCCCATTTTACCTTAAACTAAAAATTAAGGTGTTTTCCAAGAGCATGAGAAGCCAAAAGTACAAATTATGGCCTTCTCATTTAAACAAGAGACCACCTTTCTCTGAGCAGGTAACTCAAATACATGCAAGAAACTACACTGTAACAGTTCCAGAGTCTCGGTAATTCTGATCTGTGTGTATGAACAATGTATATAACTTAGTTAATTATGCACATTGTATGTGCAACCTCAATTAATTGTTTGCCTAGTAACAATTTGGAGTATCAGGGAAAAATAATATCTCTCAGCTGTGGCGCTGGCTGTGGTTTTAGTTTGTTTTGCTTTTCCATTAGGAATCTGGTATTTGTGGCTGACATTTTTATTGCATTAATGGCAGGAAACAATATGAAAAGAATGCAGACAGAAGTGGAAAGCATTAACAGAAACATTTAGACCCATTGCAGGGACATTCTAATTATGCTGGTGAGTAATAGGCATGTAACGGAAAAGGCCAGGTTCAATAAATGTTCATGGAATGAGCTTCACACTTTAAATTTGAGATTCAAGCCTAAAAGGCTGAAGACTTGCAAAATATTAATGAATGTTTGCTCTTTCTAGTACTGTACTGTATATGGGCCTTTTCAGTTCTGCAAACTACAAAGTACAACAGAATGAGACAGCAAAAAACTTAAAGCCATAATCTAAGTTGTATCATCATGGAGCTTAACTGAGGAGTCTGATTATTAAAAAGGGCCTAGGGCTAAATCTCCAATTTAAGGTGCCATTGGTTGGTTTAAGTTGTTTGTCTTTGCAAACACAGCTTGAGCTTCTCGCATTTGCAGTCAAAGGCTGAGGCATGATGAAAATTTGGGGCCAATGTGTCATGCTCAATTTGTTGCTATAAGAAGCACAGTATACTCTGTACTAATTGCATTTGCTCATTGCCGTATTTACTTTCATTAAAAAGCAACAACAAATACAAAATCGCTGTTTAGTTTTAATTGAAAAAGTAACAGATTCGGCCATTTGCTGGGAAACTGAATATGTCAAGAAAACTTATCACAGAATATATGTACAGTTGGAGATATATCTAGCTTTGTCTTATTAAATGAGGACCAGATCTAACCACCAGTGAAGTTAACAGAAGACTTCCCCTTACACTTCAGCAGGCATTGGATTAAAGCATTGTTTTTTGGTGAGTCACAATTCGCCACAGCTGTCATTTTATCAGTGTTGCAGACCTTATTTCTGCATTTCAATACATGCTTGCTTTTTATTTTGAGCTTTGGAAGTTTTCTTGTGGGCTAGGAAGGGATGTTTTTCTCAGGAACTGATGCAGTTAAAAATTCTTTTGTGAAGACAACTGAATGTGAAATATATTGATCTAAATATAATGACCTCCACAGTTCAGCTGCAAAGGATAGCAGCTCAACTCTGTGCAGTGACTGCTGTTGGGTCCTACAAATGGTTGTACATGTGAGTAACTGTACCTGTTGACCAGTTCCATAGCTTCAATGGAACTACTCACTTCAGTAGCTACTGATGTGCACGGCTGTTTGCAGGATCAAAGCCCCGCTACGAAGCAGAAATAAAACATCTCCTTGAAGGGAGCTACCAAACAGAAAATACATGAGGGGTAAGGAACAAAGAGATATTTCAAGATGAGGTACTGCACTGAGAATAGATGAGTCATGGAAAAGATGCTAAGTGATTCATTAATACCAGAAGCTGAGCCGGTAAAGAATGCACAAATATGAAACTAATGACCATGCTTTTACAATACAACCCAACTATTTGCTTTTGTAAACTTAACATAGGAATGATTTTCTCCCATTTTGAAAATTTATTGTGCAATTAGCTGTCACTTTAATAAACTGTATGCACGGCTGTGATAACAGTTGCTCAAAATACTGAGGACTTTACAGTTTTTGTTTTAAAAAAGAAAAACACTAGGAACTTCAAGTCCTGCCAATTTTTCCTCCCTGCCAAGTCCTATTAGCATAAATGAACGGTTTATTTTAAGAAATGCCTGATAAATTACTCTACACAATCAGTAATGAGGGTACTGTCAGCAAAGGAGAATCATTTCCAAAATTTACTTGGCACAAATGAGTGGTTGACTAGCTCACAATCATGTTACATGGCCTGAGGCCCTGTTTTATTCCATAAATCTGCCTGACCTCTTCAGAGTGAAAATTAGTGATTCTATAGAAAAGGGAGCTGGGCAACCTGCTCTGTTTGTGCATTTTCTCCCATTAAAAAAAAAAAAAATTAACATATTCAAACTACCGGTAGGACTATTCCTATAGCTTCACCTTTTTTGGCAGATGGAGGCTCCACCTTAAAAATCAGCATCATAGGCTGTATATTAAAACGATGCATCTCTTTTCCTATTACAAATTACAAGAAACAAAAATGTAAAGCCAAGAATGATACAATGTCTTGAGAATAAATGAGAGGCCATGAGTGCCCAGCCTGCGTCAGTTAGTCGCTTAACATGACTGTGTTACCTAACAAATAAATTATCTTTCCTTTTTAGAATATAGTTTCAAAAGTAGAGAGGAATCCCTTGGCACAGGTTATTGTGTCAATTAGCAACTGAAGCAAATAAACATTCCCTGGTAAAAGTCCCTAAATACTTTACTCATCATTGCTATGGAATTCATTACATTAAAGCAGGGGGAAAACCTTTCAAAGAAATAATTTAAGTTTATAAGATTTTAATAAAAGGCCTAAGAAATCATTTATGCTCCTCTCTCCCACCACTGCAAATTATTTCCAATTGTCATTCCTTTTTTTTACAAACTCTATTGTTAATGCTTTGTCCAGCCTACTTTTACAAGTCCCAAATGACAGTTTTCCAACACTCCCTTGAAGACTGTTTGACTGGTTACAAGTTTTTTATTAAAATTTTCAGAGTATTTCTAATAGGGCTGGTTTACTCTAAGATGGAATACTAGATCAGAACCTCCTGTGTCCCCTAGTAGGATACAAAAGTGTCTAATATAATTTAATCTGCACATACCTTGTGTATCATGTGCCAAGTTCTCCATGTCTAACCATATGTTAAATATATAGTTAAACATTCATATCCAAATAGGTCAAACAAAATAAGAGTACACAGGCAGTCTATATAAAGTACAGATGAAGAGAAACGGTCCCACAAGTCTTGTCAAGTTTCATAGTAAAAGGATACGCACCAACTGCCTCCCAAGAGGCATGTTGTGAACCCCGCTCTGCTTGTCAATGCACAGCTGTGGTACTGTCAGTGAGATGTCGCACTACCTGCCCTGAGACAAGACGGCGAAGGGGCTGGAGAGCCAAGCACATCGTCCCGAGCTGCAGGACAGCGCTGTGCAGACTGACTTCTGGAGCTGAACCACCGACAGATCCAGAGTATGAGTTCTCTGTGCCTCATCCAAAGGTATCCGTAACTACTACTAAACCCAGGGTGGAAGCAGACGCCCGCACGAAGTGCAGAGAACTAGCAGTCATAGCTCTTCAAAGCTTTTATTCAACAGAGAGGTTTGATCCTCAGCTGACTGCGAGGGATGAAACCATTCTCTAGCAATGTTTTCAAGGATGGTTTCCCTTCTCTGGGAGAGGGATTTTAGCCATGGTAAAGTTCTCAGCCCAAGAAAGTTAAAATGCCACCTGACATTTCTGAAAAGCTTATCTCTGCGTAAGTGTAACTGTGTGAAACAGAAAGAAAAGACATATTGAGAGAGCCTAAAAGCTCTCAAGCTTTCTCGCTTTTCCATATTAAGTTCATTCCAGGCAGCTGCCTAATGAAATGCTTTTTTCTCCAGAGTGGGGTTCTGAACACGAAACTTTACATAACCCGCATGAACCACACACCACATGTTTTCTGCCAGAAAGAGCACTGAGGACCAACAAAGCAAACCTGCGAGGTCAGACACCTTCCTGGAAGAAGGCTGCATCTCATCTCTTGGGCCCAGGGTTTGACATCAGAAAGGAGAAATGTTTTTCACTTTGGGGGGTTTATTCTTCTGTTGCAAAGAGTATGGGGGAAAGCAGAAACTAATTTGAGGTGGCTCTAGGGATAAAGTTTTATTTTCTCTATTTTTATGTAAGACTTGTATAAACAGCTTACAGGTACACCATACGGGAATAGGGGGAACATCTACTCCACACCAGTGTTGCGTTCTCCTGCAGCTACAGCTGTACAGTCACCAGTTCTGACCACAGAACACCTTCAGAACAGTTCTGCTAAAACTCAATTAATCAAGCGTGTAAGTTAATATTGCCTTTGTCATGGCCATATGTATTTTTGTTCTACTTTTGCTTCAACCAAACTATGACAACTTTTGAAAGAAATGAGATTTTGAGCTTCTGTTAGCATCAAGATTAGGCTACCTTCTTTAGTTCACCTCCCTTGGCATTACTGATTTTGCTTTTGTGGGGGTACTGTCTTCAGATTTCCCTCTGCTGCTAACTTGAGCCTTTGCTTCTTGTTACTGCTGCAAGTAGATGTTTGACAGTTGGGACAGACCTGTTCACCTACACAAAGGTATCAAATAGTTCACTTTTTCCACTGATTTTTACTAACCCATTGCACTGTCTACTGTTTCCCTTTTGCACTGCAGACTTGATTTATCTGTGTCAAGGTAAAAATTAGAAAAAGACAGTAGAGGGAAGGGGAAGAGACACTGGAATGTGTTAGTTGAACAATACAAAGTAAGGATGACTCACCTGTACCTTTCTTGTTAGCAAGCTCTTCATTGCTGCTCTTTGAGCACACAGGCTTATGTGACCTGTTCTGTGCTAAATCATTTGAAATCTGCTGCCAGGCATGTTTTATTCTCAGGCAGAGTCTGGTGCTCCAGACCTCGCAAAATATGCTTTTAGATATGCCTTAACTCCTGTCACAGTCTTTGCTCCAATGTCCTCCAGCAAGCCTTACAGCAGCTGCAGCACTGAGCTTGTCTGACCATCAGAACAGGTTTTATTCTTTTGGCTTTGCATTTTTACCAGGGCTGATACATCATGAAGCTGTTCAGTCTCCTGTTGTCAGTCAGAAGTCTGAGCACCTCAGATTGCTCTTTCATAGAATCGTAGAATCATTCAGGTTGGAAACAACCCTTGGGATCATCGAGTCCAACTATCAACCCTACTGTACAAAGTTCTCCCCTAAACCATATCCTCCAACACCACATCTAAACTACCCTTAAACCCATCCAGGGATGGTGACTCAACCACCTGCCTGGGCAGCTTATTCCAGTATCTGCTGACTCTTTCTGTGAAAATTTTTTCCTAATGTCCAGTCTAAACCTACCCTATTGCAGCTTGAAGCCATTCCCTCTAGTTTTATTTCTAATTACCTGTGAGAAGAGACCAGCACCAACCTCTCTACAGTGTCCTTTCAGGTAGTTGTAGAGAGGGATGAGGTCTCCCCTTGGCCTCCTCTTCCTCAAAATAAACAGTCCTGGCTCCTTCAACCGCTCTTCACAGGATTCATTCTCCAGGCCCTTCACCAGCTTCCTTGCCCTCTTCTGCACTCGCTCCAGCACTTCAATATCTCTCTTGTATTGAGGTGTCCAAAACTGGACACAATACTCAAGGTGTGGCCTCACCAGCGCTGAGTACAGGGGCACAATCACCTCCTTCCTTTGCTCCCAGTTGAGCATACATGCTTGGCTGACAAACTGCCTGGCTCATTTGAGGCAGACCTTTATGAGTAGGTCTGAAGCATATTTCAGGCCCATTGTAACACCCTCTAAGCCTTCTAGGATTGCTATTCAGTCCCCTTCAAACAAAATCCTATGCTGCATGTACAGCTCACCCTTGACAGACTAAAATGGAGTTAACTCCTGTGGCAACTGCTCCTTCAGCCTGCCATGGCTGGTACAGAAGGTGATTTACTGCCTGCTCCTCAGAGGATTGTCTGAAGCCTGCCATTGGAAATGCAGTTTTTATTCCACAAAATCATATCTATTGTATTCTGCAAGATTCCTGTTCAGTGCATCTGCCACAGACAGTGACTCTTTTTGGAAGTACCTTATTTCCATACCATACTGCTAAAGTTTTAAGAAAAAACAGATCTGAGTACAAACCCACAGCTTTGTCCAGGTCCCTTCTAGCAGATTTTGGGCAAACAAGATAGTTGGTAGCAGTCCTAGCTAGCGCTGAAAGGTGAACTGAGGAAACTGCATCTCAGAAAGGATGGTTCTGCACTTCCTTTTTATTTCCCATCTTCAAGTTAATGTTCTGGGCTGCTGTCATGCTTTAGTGCCAGTCAGCAACCAAGCACCACGCAGCCGCTCGTGCACTCCCCCTCGCTCCCCAGTGGGATGGGGAGGAGAATTGGACAAAATTATGACTCATGGGCTGAGATAAGAACAGTTCAATAATCAAAATAAATATAATAATAGTCATGAAAAGGAAGAAAAAAAAAAAGAGAAAGAAATAAACCCCAAGAAAGTCAAGTCATGCACAATGCAATTGCTCACCACCTGGTGACCGATGACCAGCCAGTCCCCCAGCAGCAATCCACCCCTCCCAGCCAGCTCCCCTCTGTTTATATACTGGGAACGACGTCCTATGGTATGGAATATCCCTTTGGCTAGTTCGGGTCAGCTGTCCTGGCCATTCTCCCTCCCAGCTTCTTGTGCACCTGCTTGCTTGCAGAGCATGGGAGACTGAAAAATCCTAAGCACTACCTAGCAACAACTAAAACATGAGCATGTTATCAATATTATTGTTATACTAAATCCAAAATACAGCAACCTGCCAGCTACTAGGAAGAAAATTAACTCTTTCCCAGCAAAAACCAGGACATTTGCCTTAGCACTGCTCCCAGCCTCCTTCACAACAAAATAATGTTGCTTTAGCTACCCCACAGAGTCTTAGGAGCAGTCCCAGCCTTCTGATTTTCCTCACAGTTTTAAAGACCCCTGACAATTCTAGAAAAAAATCACTATGGCTAAAAGTGATTGGACTCCTTGGCTAAAAGGGGTTGGACTCCTTTCATTTTGAGCACCTTCCTAATTGTGCTGACTTTTCCAGGGTCTTGCTGCCATCTCCCTAGATGTCAACTAGCAGAGAACAACAGAGTTTTTCTCAAGTTCTACATGCCTACACTCAGTTTCATATTTTGCTTATTACATAGTGACATTGACTGTCTCTTTTGCCAGATCATTAATTTTTAATAGCTCTGTCACCAGCTTCAAGCCACATGTCTGGGAATCCTTCCCAGCTTCAATTTACATAGGAACATCTTAGATGTTGGGCCCAAGTTAAAAGCGTTTACACCAGGTGATTATCTTCTCATGGACTCATTTACCACAACATGGTAAAACTCAGTTTTAGCCTCACAAACAGTTAAATAGATAATATAGTCTATACAGTGTATTGTCTATTAGTGGTGATAAGCAGTAACTTCTTTACAATGATGTATTTAGTAGCTTGGTTAAATGAAGCTCCTCAGTTTACTTCAAATTTTCCTCAGCATTCATTAGGCATCTGAACCATTCTCTGAAAGTTTCGATGCTTATAATGATGCCATTTCTTAGTAGAGTTATTAACTTTTTGTTATTACTCTGCCATTATGAACAAAACTGAATTTTAGCCATCCCACTATATGGGGGCTTTTCTTCTGGCCTCCACTTGATTTTTGTGTGTCCGATTCCTTGAAAATTGGTCTCACATTTTCTGAAAATACTTCAGAAAGCACACAGTGACCACTCTCCTCTATCATGCTCAGGAAATTATGATCTTGCGCATGTAACATCTCTTGATTTTCAGGATTCTTTTCTATAGGCTGCATTTGCTTTTTGACTTCAAATACTTGCACCATGAATACATGGTTCTAATCCTCCAGATTAAAGCTGCAACTAAGCAGATAGGTAGGATTAGACTGTTGATGGTTTTACCATCCAACTGGAGTAAACTGATTAAGACCTCATACAATACTTCTGAAAATGAACAGAATAGCTGGCATCCTTCTGTGCAACTAATTTCTCTGGACCTATGCCAGGCAGCCAGAAGACATCTTTCTTTCAACCTGTAGTGGGTCTGGCTGAGCTGGTTTTCCACATAGCAGCATAATCTCTATGTTCTCCATCTCTATTACCTCTTTTTATACTTCCTGAGCTGCAACACACTGGTCAGAAAGTCTTGCTATGCTCTCTGCTTTTTTACCTGTTTTTCCAGGAGCGAATCAGTTGTCTTCTGAATCGTTTCTCTCAGTACATGCCATGCACCATGACACTTGCATTCCTGGTCAGTCTGTCTCTGTCCTGCTTCCCAATTTCCTTTAGTTTGACCCTGTGAACTTGTTCTGTACTAATAACACTGCTTTAATCCTTTTCCTTGACAATTCAGCTGCCCTTGCCATTTGAAGAAATGTCTCTGTTTCTTTCAACAGTTTCTCCCATATGCTGGAATCATTTGCCTCATATATGTTTCTGCCTCTCATTGAGCAATCTTTGGGATCTCTAAAGGTACATGTGGATACCACAGAATGTGACAGCAAGGCAGGCACCTATTCCCCTTCTGTTTCTTTGGTTCAGATGAAAACACAGTCACATTCCTTCTAGGGTCACAGTATACCAAATACTTTTATCAGATGCTACAGCATTTTAGGTATTATTAGTACTAACAATGTCTCATTCACTTCTCTTTTTCACCAGAAGTGATAGTAGAAATGTGTTATCATACTTTCCTCCTCTCTACCCTCCTCAGTCAATGCTTTATTCAGTATATACTAGTACTGTTATGCTTGAGTAGGGATTTTTTTGTATGGAAATTCAGCTTTCCTAGTGAAGTCACAGTCCCACGACTGCTCATTGTCTCATGGCTTCTTATTTTCTTTCTTTAAAGCTCTTGCTTTATTTGTCTTTCAGGAATTCTTTATCCTTGATGTCAGTCTTACTCAACTGACAGTTGTACCACACTGCTCCTTACAGCGTAAGGCGTAACAAAATGAGAGTGTCCCGCATTTGTAACATCCAGTGGTACTCTACTGAGAAAATCACCTGTAGAGATCCTTCAATTGCCATTAACATCCCAGCCACAAGCACACAAACTAGCTCTTTGATGATTTCTCCAAACCTCTTTTTCCTCTTAAGATCAGTGCTTCTCTCTGCCAGCTCCATGCCTTGCTCAGCAAGGATAACGTTGAGAAGGCCAGAAAGTAAGAATCTCTCTGTGAACTTCTCTAGACTGGTAAGATAACAAAAGACTGCATCACTCCTCATGCCACCTCGCAAGAACTGCTGTCTTTATGCATGGAGGCTGCCCATTCTCCCTTAAGAACTCGAGTATTTCAACCATTTATTTTAAGCGAGTTGTTGAGAAAAATGTCTTTATACTTATACGAAGTACTGAAAGCTGAGCGTAAGACAAACTACGGAGGGACATCTCCCCTGCAACAATAAGAGAGTTTGTGCTGTTCAGGACCATTAACGCTGCAGCCAGAACCAAGGGTTGAAGCCAATATGCCATGTTACTGATTGTTGACAGCCCCTAGGACAAGCAGAGTAAAAGGAGGAGAAAAAGAAAACCCCCAAAAGATCGCTTTCTTTTTCAGCTATTTGTGCATCAGCTACTCCGCCGGCCCTGTAATTTCTATGACCCCCCCCAAGCCTCCCTAGATGATGAATACCTATTGTTGACTTAATCGGCAGAATAACAAGAAACATCTGCCAAACAAACACAGTTTCTTAACCTCTGCTGGTCTTTGACACATTATGACTGTAGGAGAAAGAATAATGCATTTTATTTCTATGAACAAGCGCAGACCGAATGCTTTCACAGTTCGGGAAGTGATTCCTAGTGTACATCAGAGAACCAATATGCAACAGAGATTTCACAAAGGCTGTCTTCTTGCCAGGTGCCTATCTCACATGGCCACAGAATATATCCATAATACTAATGCGTGAATGGAAGGACAGAATTGATGAAAGAAAAAGGTTTTCTTGCTAGTAAATAACTTCAGAGGGAGGTGGGGTGGACGCACAGGCAGAGAAGAGATAAAAGGAAGATGTAAATGACGATGTCTTAAAATTAGAATAGAACAGAACAGAATAGTTGAGTTGGAAGGGGCCAACAACGATCCAGACACTCTAAACTGTGGCTGGATCTCCTGATCATCGCTGTGTGGAGCTGGACTCTAGCAGGCTGCTGATGACATCTATCCAGCCCCTTAAGACATCTATCAGGTTTTACCCTTCATGCTTTGCTATCATCACATGCAGGAAAAAGTGAAGTTCGTAGTCAGGTCTTCTGAATTTAGATTGCAGAAAATCATCATTCAAGAAATACAGGTTCTCTTGTCCACATCATGTTCTGGATTTCATGGCATCCATGAGCCAGAAAAATCTCTATCTCATGGTATGTTTCTATGGCTTCCATCCACTCTGCCAGCTGAAGCACTGACAGAAGAGATATCAAATTCCATCTGAGATGAAGGCAGACAAAGGTGTAGCAGCTGATTAGGCCTATGGAAGACTATGATGACTGGAAGGAGCAAAAAAAAGGCTGAGAGGGCTGCCATCAATTTCGAGAACCATATCAAGGATGACGGACAAAGGAGGAAAAGAGCGATTAAACTGAAACGAAAAATAAGTTAAGGAATACAAAACCACTCAGAACTTCTTTCCAGGAAGAAAATCCCACCATAAACAGTCTAGTACCAAATGTCCCTTGATGCAATGGTAGGGAATGATGAGGAAATCCCGCATGCTCTCTACGTCTCTGCAAAGTTCATGCTGAGGGAACAAAATCACTTTCTTTCACCTCTGCCAGCACCACAACCATATAAACATCTGTGGTATAAATGCCCTTATTTGCACACTTCAAAGGTCCACACAAATTTTGGAACCAATGTACAAAATACAAGGAATAGTACCTCCCTTAGCCCTTCAGTACTCAAAATATTAAATCCTAAAGGCAAAACAGATTTCCCAGGGTTTTAGCTATAATCTGAACATCTTCCCACAAAATGAGGTAGGCAACTAATTCTCAGAAAGGTTTAAGTCACAAGTGAGCTCTGAAAGATTTATCCTGTGGCTGAAGCATGTTTTGTATTGCATATAAACACAGCCAAACGGGTATGTTGAACAGTGGAGCTGCACAGCTCGGTTTCAGCGGAACAAGGAGATGTGATGGCAATAGCAGCAATGGGCTACTTGTGCAATTTGGAAGAGTTGTTGTTTGCCTGGCTGAGCATGGGTCCCTATGCTACAGGCCCTAAAGGCCTTTCTCTGAAGGGTGCTGGGTGCAGAGGCAGTGGGTGGGGCTGCCTGGGCAGGGCTGGTCACCCTGATGTCACAGGGCCAGC
>JAVSBS010009540.1:175618-196774 GCA_033124195.1 Coracias cyanogaster
TCGGTGCTGCAGTCACAGCACCTCGCTGTGGATTTTCACCCTGCTTTTAGCCACACAGTAGCACCGCTGCATGCGAGATGAAGACTGTTTTCAGTGATGGGCTGGGATTTCAGTATCGCATGGTAGCGTTCGATGTTATGGTTCAGCCAGCCTAGTAGCCATCCACTGCCAAAAAATGCAAGTCTGCCCCAACCCCTGGCTGGTTTGTCCGTGTGTTTCCTTGGCACTTGGCTGTATCTCCTGTGCTCTGGTTCGAGGAGCTGTGCTGACAGAGCTGTTCCTGGCTCTCTACAGCTTGGTTTTTAGGGGGCGCCTCCATGTAGCTTGGCCTGTGTCAGGGTCTGAAAAGTGGCAACATGGTCAGTAGGAATAAAGCGGAGGACACAGGGCCGCACTGTCCAGAATGGCCTTGGTTTGTATGTGGCTGAGCTAATTATGCATGATTAAGGGGTGGGCTTGTGAGTGCTGTAACACTTCCACGCCACTTTCTTTGCTCTGCATTCCATGGTCTGAAACATAACGGGTAGGAACAGATGTTAGCGGAGATGTTACATTTCCTCCGTAGTCTAAGGGAATAATAAAACCTGGTAAGTGCAAATTGATGCCATTTAGTTGACTGTATCCAAGCAAAAAATCTAAATTCTTTTCAATTTGTCCAAACAGGATTTATTCCGCTTGTATCTGGTTTTCACTTCCTCAGAACTGAAGCCAGGAAAAGGTGGCGAGCAGCAGCGGAAGGTTCGCTTTCAACAGAGCTGTGTGGGATGAGACTGACGTATTGGAGGGGAGATTAGCCAAGAAATTACACGATAGCTTGTCCCAGGGGAAAGATTTGTCTCTGTATTTCAGGGACAGGTGAAGTTTTTTGTTTCTTTGTCCAAATATAGCACCAATTACCCCTTACTGTCTTAGTTGCTTTTGATATATTTATATCTTTGACAAAAGTTGTGTAGAGAAGTGAAGCTAAATTAGCCTGGCATGTTGAGAGTCATGGGTTAATTTCTCAGAAACACAGAGGTATTCTTTAGAAAAAAAAGAATATTCTTCTCTAAACACAAGAGAGGACGTGGTTTCTGCTAATGGACTGATAATTATAATTGGCAGTATATTCCATTAGCTTATTGAATTACAGTATCAGTGAAGCAAGGAAGATGTTTTACAAATGGAGTTCTTACGAGGCATGAGTGAAGTTGGGCTCTATCAACACTGGGCATGGTAATGAACTCAGCAGGTGACGGGTAGGTGATGATCCATTTCACAGGCACACCGCTAAAGTCAGCACTGCGTTTGTGCAGGAGGACAAGAGGAGATGCTTCGTACTGTTTCGTTGCAGTTTCTAAGTAATGCAGGGGGGAAAAGTCATTGGAAAAATGTCATTCTACAGTGAGATTTTACAGTTAGATTTTATGTTTAGGTTTTATGATTGAATTTTGCACTTACATCTTGATTTCTCGTCCAGATTTTACATCCAGATTTCACGCCATTTTATGTTTATATTTTATGCCATTTTACATCTAGATTACAGATTTCGAGTTTATGTTTACATTTGACAATCAAATGACGTAAAATCTGAAGGAGAAACCCATACATAAAATCAGGATGTGAAATCTACACATAAAACCTAAATGTAATCTAATCTAAAAACTCAAATGACATAAAAACGAAACATAAAATGACATAAAGTGGTATAAAATTACAATTACATTTACAGTTAGATGTAAAAGCTCGCTCTCACCTCAGCTCCCTAAATGGATGGGTCAAGATGAAGCCAGACTCGCCCTGGCTGTGAAGAGCAGAGAACACCACGAGATCATGAGAGAAAGAGATGCCCCATCCCTCCATCATGTCACCATGGAGTGACGGCTCTTCCATTGGAAAAGAGCAGATTTCAGTTCTGACAACAGCAAGTGTTGGCCAAGCAGCACTGATTACCTGTTTTATTACCAATTAAAAAACCAAAAAATGCTCTCCTCTCCTACCTGGTGCTTTGCAGACTGCCCGTGGGCTCCTGTGTCCTGCTGTGGTCTCCCCAGGACAGCAAAGACACTGCCATGGGTGGTGCAGGCCCAGCCCAGCACCTTCAAGATGGTGGGGCCAGGGCACAGGACAGGGCATGGGAGGGAACCGCTGCTCTACAGCTGGGAGGAGAGAGGACTCAGGGCTGGGCCAGCTGGGCTGCTGATCTTCCACACCACCACTGACAATGTTCTGGCCCCATACCAGGTAGAAAATCATCCTGTTTATGCCCCACACACACTTCACTATTGGGAGTTTTGGTTTCCCAACAGCAAAGGCCTTGGATAAAAAACCAAACCGAGAGCTTCCTTTCCGCCAGCTTGCATCTCTACTTGCTTTGGTAGGACACAAGCCACGGGCTCATCTCTCCTTACTGCTTCTTGACTCTTACCGCTCAAACAGCAACTTTGAAAGCGCTCAAATGCGAGTAATCTTTGCCCGCATGCATGGAAGCAGCATTGCAGCTCTACTTCATAGACACGTGAGGAAAAAAGCTTCATCTGAACGGTACGAATACAGCATGGAAGCGGAGCTTGGCTGTGGAAACTGCTTCTACAGAAAAAAGTACCTCTGTGAGCTCCTGAGCTCCTCTGGCTTTAAGGTCTTTAACCCCACAGCCAGGAGGAAGCGGGCCATGCTTCAACTACTTTTTTCCCCCGTGGTTTCTAATCAGCAGCACTCGTTGGTTTGCTGCTGCGTGGAGCGCGCTGGCAGGTGTCCAGCACAGGTTAGTGGAGCCCAGGGCTTGCACCAAACCAAGGAACGTGCTCAGCTGACAGTCCTGAGGGGTGCACCTCAAAGCCTTCCTATCACATTTGCTCTGTACAGATGTAAAAACACAGGAGCTTTTGAGATTGGTTTGGTTTAGGGGGATTGATTTTGCTGGGTTTTTTTCTCTTTTATCTGCTGTATCCTCTCTCTCAGCCCTACACCCATTTGCACCCATACAGACAATTTCCACATGGTGGGCTTTCAAGGAGCCTTTAGGAGGACGACAACATCCAGGGCACGAGAGGAATGGGAAAACCCCCCAAGGGAAAGAAGGGGGCAGAGGCTGCAAAAGGGTGTCCATGGGGGTTTTTTGCCTGCCTCTGCAGCACTGAGCACGGCCCCTGCCAGGCCTCCTTTGGGCCACTTTGGCCAGGTACCTGCTGCTTGTGCTCCATGAAGGTGGCCCTCATGCCCCACATCCGGGGGAGGAAGCTTTCTACACTCCCAGAGACGGGGAGGCTTTCTGGGCTCCTCGGGAGTTGCTGCTTTTCCTCTGTCGCATCAGCACAGCCCCTTGTCAGGGCTTCTCTGGGCCCTTTTGGCTCAGCTCCTGCCTCCTGCTCTGGCACCTCCAAGGCACCACTTGTGCCCTGGCTCTCTCGGGCTCTCTTGCCCAGGGTAAGCTTGTAGTGGGATTGAGCTCTGCTCTTCCCTTGGCTCCATCTCCCCAGGGGGTTCTTGCTGGTGCCCAACAGCCTCTGCTTGGCAGGGCTCCAGGCTTGCTGCCCCATTGGAGCTGCCACTTTCCAGCTCTTGCTTTGATGGCAACAAGCACTGGGCAGGCAGGAGAGCACTTTTCATCCATCCCTGGCCAAGGAGCACAGTGGCGGAGCAAGTCTGGGAAGGCAAGAGGTATGTTTGTCATTGAGACATGTCCTATGTTGGAAAATACCCCATGGTACCACACACCTCTTCTTTTGTGTGTGGTAGGTCCCAGTCCTTCTTCACGTTCCCACTCTGCAGGACACAGAAACTGCTCAGCCTGTTCTCCTGCTGCTACTTTCCATGGCTGTTTTATCAAGCTAAACTGCAGAAGGCGCCACCCTGTTCCTGGCTGCATAAGCACCTTGTGCTAATGCTTCTGACCACTGGCTCTGTAAAAGGTTTGGAAAAACAACATAAAATAACAAAAAATAGCATCAAATAAAATTCTGTTTCTACTTGCAACTTTTCTTTTATGTGTCCTTGAACTACCTGACCATTTCAGGCATGACCAAAGCTCAAGCATGATGCTCAGGGCATTATCCAAATGCCTCTGCAACACTGACAGGCCCAGGGCATTGACCACCTCTCCAGGAGCCTGTTGCAGGGTTTGACCGCTCTCTCAATAAAGAAATGTTTCCTCATGTCAAGTCTGAGCCTCCCCTGATGGGCCCAGACCTTAGAGCCATTGCCACGTGTCCCGGCACTGGGTACCAGGGAGAAGAGACCAGCACCTGCCTCTCCACTTCCCCTCCTCAGGAAGCTGTAGACAGCAAGGAGGTCACCCCTCAGCCACCTTCTCTCCAAACTAGACAAACCTGGAGTCTTCAGCTGCTCCTCAGAGGACATGCCTGTCAGTCTCTTCACTAGCTCTGGTGTCCTCCTCAGGACACAATCAAGGACCTTCACATCCTTTCTGAATGGTGGGGCCCAGAACCACACACAAGACTCAAGGTGAGGCCATACCAGCGCTAAATACAGCCGGATAATCCCCTCTCCTGACCGGCTGGTGATGCCGTGTTTGATGCACCCCAGGATGGGGTTTGCTCTTGGCTGCCAGGGTAGACGCTGCTGGCTCCTGCTGAGCCTCCTGGCACCCAGCACCCCCAGACCCCTTTCTGCAGGGCTGCTCTCCAGCCACCCCTCTCCCAATTCAGACTTGTGTCCAGCATTACTCCATCCCAGGGGCAGAGCCTGGCATTTGTCCTTGTTCAGTGTCATGCCACTGGTGACTGCCCAGTGCTCCAATCTACCCAGGTCCCTCTGCAAGGCCTCTTGTCCCTCCAGAGAGCCAACAGCACCTCCCACTTGAGTAGCATCAGCAAACTTACTAACAGTCCACACAGCTCCTGCCTCCACACCACTGATAAAAATACTGACCAGAGTTTGCCCTGGACTTGAGCCCTGAGGAACAGTGCTGCTGAGTGGTCCCCAGCCAGCTGTAGCCCTGTTCATTGCAGCCCTTTGAGCCCTGCTGTTCAGGCAGCTCTTCACCTATCGCACTGTTAGTCTACATAATAAAGGAAGCAACTCTGTTGCAATAGCTGTACGGATTATATCCCTTCACAGTAAATTAATTCTTTCTAATCCAAAAGGACAGCATCTAGGGGCACTCTGAGTATGTCCTGTTCCACAGGATCTCCTTTAGCATGGAATATATGGAGGGCATGTGCCCACATTACCAATGTCTGGGACAAAGTTACTGAAGAAAAATATGCCAAAGAAACTTGGGTGGAGGTGGGGGCAATAAGCTCTAATACACAAGATCAGAAATATGGGAAAAAGCATAAATTTAAACTCACCTGCTTGTTTACACAGACAAAATAAATTTCAGCATCATAGAGGTAACAACCACAACAGACAGTGTATATGGCTTAAATCCATCTTTTAGGCCCATGAAGCAGTAGTAGACAGGAAAGCAGAACCAGTTGGATATATTTTCTCATTTTTTGTCAAATAGATGTAATAGCATTAGAAAATACTATTTATGTCATATCTGTACAGTGAGTGGTCACATAAGAGTGTTAAGTACTCTGGTGAATGTACATTTTCTTAATAATCTGCCTTTTTCCTATTACATAGCTCTCTTACAGCTACCTAGACATGAATCCATTCAATCACCTTGTTTTTTATTATCGGTCGAATGTTACCAGTGGGAGAACACCACTGGTAAGTGAACTTTATATCCATTATATCTTAAAGTTCAGGACAAAATTGTTTTCTCTGCCAGCATGCCTCAGTCATTACATATCACAGTTGCGGTATTTAGGAAAGACTGGAAATATGAGACCTGTTCAAGAAGCCAGTGTATAATCAAAAGTCATAAGTCTTTCAAAGGCTGTGAGAGTTGCACACCAATTACATGCGTACCCAGAAATAAATCCTGAATTAAGTATAATTGCGTTTCGGCCTGATTGCTGTCTTTGGCCCACAGGTATTGCTAGTTAAGTAGCTAAAACCAGCAACGAATTGGAAATCAGCTATTATTCCAGTATAATGAGCAAACCAATACACAGTCCTTCTTCCTCAAACTGGTGATTCAAATGCCCCAACCACTGGGAGCAGGGTTTATTTATTTTTACAAGAGAGGAGGTGGTAATGGTTACACTACTCAAATATAAAAGTAAATTTTGAACTACTAAATGCTCTTCAAGCAGGCATTAAGCACTAGAAGACAGAAATTTCCTAAATTATGATTGAGTATTCAATCTTACCTCTTGACTTTTTAAAGAGCCTCTACAAATGGATCTTCTTCATATCTCTGTGTAATTATCACTCAATATACTACAAAGTGTGCTATGAATTGGATGCTTAAATTTTGTCTTGCCTATATTAGGTTCCGTATTTTATGGTACATTTAAGTTGATTACTGATCATTACTTCTCATTAATTACAGAAAATTTAGGAAAATTACATGACAAAGCTCCTGAAAATAGAACTCAAATCTTTAAAAGGGAGCAGAGCACTTACTGAGAACATGCTTTACTGTAAATAAGACAACATTTGTTTAATTCATTCCTCTTGAGGTTAAAAATTATCCACAACTTTCTAAGGCATTTATCTTCAACAATGTAACCTCCACGAATCGTCAGAGCATGTAAATTCCCTGAACATACCCAATATTTGAAATCTTGTTTATAAATACATAATGATTTTTTCCCTGTCTTTGATATCACAGATAATTATAATTACACATGAATACTGCTCAAAGATGAGCGGATAAAAAATGCAATATGACACCAGGACTTAGGTTTCTTTTAACTTCCAATGATTTCCTTCATATGACACTTTGTAAAAAAAAGTTAATATTCTAAACACAAATTTTTTTCTGAATCACCTTTGCTTATAAATTATATGCCCTGAAACTACCTAATTATTCTCTCACTACTATTTAACACCATATAACTTCCATGGGTCTCAATATTGTTATGTTCTATAACAGTATATAACACACATCCATATGTGATACACAGATATAATATATAATTATGTTATTGAAGTATAATACATTATTATATTCCTTTGGAACTGGTGCCCAGTATAATATTAGTTTCCAAGAGTCTGATAAGACCTTAAACTTACACTTTCTAAATAAAATCAATGAAGCATTTTGACCCATGTCTGGGTATACAAGGGGGAAAAGAATACCAACCTCTGAAAATATCTGAAAATTAAAAGTATATGCTATGCCTCACAATACAGCAACTGACTGCAAACTTCTGTTATTAAAAGAAGGCAAGATTTTAAAATGCAGGCATATCCAAAGGAAACAACAGAACTGCACACTCTTCACTTACTCGCATAAACACCTGGCTTGTGCATACAAAATAATGTGGTGCATTCACACAATCAAGTATGTAACTCATTCTATCGTTACGGAAATAGCTGAGAGAACTATATGGGAATCTATTACCTTTGCAAAGAAATTCTTGTTTTTCTAAATGAAGTATTCTAAGCACCTTCACAAAAACTTATATCCCAAGAGACAAGCTACACATGAATCCAAAAGTGTTTCTAATCATTACTTTGTCTCAGACTGGAATTTAATTTGGCCTATTACTCTGAAGTTTTCACTGAACGTTAACCAGAACTGAAACATAACAAGTACCTTAGAACTTCTGTAATCCAGAATACTCATTTGACTAAACATTGACATCAAATAGCAAAGATCAGTTTAAGGAAGGGAACTGTCTGCACCAGCTGGTGCTTGCAATGCCACCGTTCATTGTAATCTTTTCCTATCACCTCCCTCCTCAACTCATTCCTGATGTTTTCTCATCAGCATGGTCCTTCAGTACAAGCCATCTTCTCTACCCTGACCTCCACCCTCTTTGCTGTTTGTTGTGAACCACTGGTTTCTTGGTCAAAGCTGTTAGATTTTGCACCTGCCTAAGGTGAGCTTTGACCCAGACAATGACTCATGTAGTGCAGCCCTGTGTGCTGTAGGTCTTATTTTAATTTCTTTGCTATCAGCACAACTCCTTCTGATTCCTGGAACAACACAGATACCACTCATGTTTTCAGGGCAGTGACTCCCAGCTGTTTCACTTTAGCTTCTGAACTGGCTGAATGATAGTGCCCAGAGGATTGTGACCAGTGACATAGAGCCTAGTTGGAGGCCTGTAGCTAGTGGTGTTCCCCAGGGGACAGTACTGGGTCCAGTCTTGTTCATTATATTAATCAATAACCTGGATGAAGGGACAAGATGTACACTCAGCAAGTTTGCTGATGATGCAAAACTGGGAGGGCTGACTGACATACCAGAAGGCTGTGCTGCCATTCAGTGAGACCTGGACAAGACGGTGAGTAGGGCAGAGGGGAACCTAATGAAGTTCAATAAGGCAAGTGCAGAGTCCTGCACCTGGGGAGGAATAAGCCCATGCACAGGTGCAGGGTAGGAGTTGACCTGCTGAAAAGCAGCTCTGCGGAGAAGGACCTTGGAGTCCTGGTGGACAACAAGTTATCCATGAGCCAGTAGTGTGTTCTTGTAGCCAAGAAGGCCAATGGTATCCTGGGGTGCATTAAGAAGATGGGACCAGCAGGTCAAGCGACGTTCTCCTCCCTCTCTACTCTGCCCTGGTGAGGCCACATCTGGAGTATTGCATCCAGTTCTGGGCTCTCCAGTTCAAGAGAGACAGGGAACTACTGGAGAGAGTCCAACAGAGGGCTACAAAGATGATGAGGGGGTTGAAGCATCTCTCTCACAAGGAAAGGTTGCAAGACCTGAGTCTGCTTAGCCTGGAGAAGAGAAGACTGAGAGGGGATCTGATCAATGCTTATCACTATTTAAAGGGTGGGCGTCAAGAGGATGGGGCCAGTCTCTTCAGAGCCACTCAGTGATTGGACAAGTGGCAACGGGCAAAAAACAGAATACAGGAAGTTCCATCAGACATAAGGAGAGGTGATGAGCACTAGAACAGTCTACCGAGAGATTGTGTAGTCTCCTTCTCTGGAGACTTTCAAAACCCACCTGGATGCAGTCCTGTGCAACCTGATCCAGGCAAACCTGCTTTGTCAGAGGGTTGGACTAGATGACCTCCAGAGGTCCCTTCCAACCCCTACCATTCTGTGATTCTCAACCTCTTAAAATTCAGGCAGCTGAGAAGAAGACACAGGATTGCGCTGGGAGCCCAGATGATGGTTATGTTCTGGCTGAGGATCGAGACCTGAAAGCTAACAATTCTCCCTACATGAAACGCATATTTGAGGCATGCCCCCATCATATGAACTTCTTCCATGTTTAAAAGGTGCGTTTTCAGAGAGACAAGTTCACTGACCATTTCAGTAATCCAAAATGGCTCAAACTAGGTGATAGTCTGAAAAAACAGACTGCATGGGCAGGAAAGTTAGGAAGAAATGGTTGCATGGCATCACCAGAACTTAACCTGTCTCAAAAAAGAAAGCATTGGCTTAGCTCCAGCTGAAATTTGTACTACCCAGTTCTTTGAGAAAAAGACAGCAATTCCCAAATGTAACTCAGCAAATTACAGGACAGTTTTCATCATACATTTACTCATACAGGAATCTACACATCATAGTCAAAGTAATGTGGATTAATGTTTTAGTGCTAATCTTGCAGTTTCTTTAGAATACTATCAAAGTGCTATGAGTTTATACAAACTTGTATGTCTGTGTTCAGGGGCTGGGAATCGCAGCTGTGTGCATGCAGTGTGTGCAAGTTGGACAACTGGAATTGGGTACTGGTGCACGATCCGCTTTGAAATTTTGTTTGCCCCACATGTTTGTAAATCATACTGTCTCTCTTCGCAAATGGGCCTGATTTTATGTTCCTTGTGAAAGGAAAGCTTCTAAAAACAGCTTGCAAAGAATATTGAAAAGCTTGTTCTAATCTGCAAGCCTCTGCCTCATTTCATCTCTGCATCCAGTTCAAAACCAATGAGGAACACTCTACTTACACACAAATCAATATAATCTTTTTTATTGCCTTGCCACAGGCACAATCTCTAAACAGCTTGAATTTAAAGCAATGAACTGACACCAAATTTTAAAATTCATTAAGTTATCAATCTCTTTTAATGGAGCAATTATCTGTTTTTTATATGGGCAAACTGTTTTTATTTACTGCTATATTCAGTCTAGTTTCAGACAGCCAAAGAAACAGGGATTCTGTGCCTTCTTAGGGGACTCTTCTGTACTTTTAATAGACTCTGTGTCAGGAAGATTCTTCTAATCAGGTCTTGACCCAATGCCTAACGGTTTCAATAGACCTTGGATTGAGCTAGTTCACATCTGTTCTGTCTTGGTTTAAACCTTTTCCACACAGTGACAGAATGAACAAGCTCGTTTTATTTGGAAAAATAAAAAAAGTTTATGTTTAGCAAAACAATGGTTGCAAGTTTGGATCAAATTTAGTGAATAGTACCAGCTAAATTAAAATCTGGAAAAAAATTTTCACATTTAGTCATAAAACATTTGGAAAAGTTCCTGGGAATTTCCCACCCTCCCAGAACCTCAAAATAGCTCAAGAATAGTTAACAAAATGGCAGGGGGCAAAAGTGGTGGCAGCAATGCTTTGCTTTTAATAGTCCAAATTATTAAGGCATCATTAGGAATATTCATGACTCAGATCCAAATCATCATGCTTGTTTTGAAGCAGGGCTTTTATGCAAGGAAGTTCGACTGGTGAACTTACTGACACTATTAGCATGTAGAAGTTTTAGAATGGGTTAAGAGGTTGTTGGATTCAAGTTTATGCAATAAAATTGTGTCTTCATTGACCACATAAAGGGATCTAGAGAGATAAGAAGCATCAAAAACGTTACTCTCTTTTCTATTCATATTAGGGAAAAAAATGTCTTGAAGAAAAATAACCTGAAACGCAGGCACTTAAATGGAAGTATATATCTGGAAATAGCCATGCTGACACAGTCTTCAGGATTAAATTGGCAAGCAAATTAGATGTGAGCTTGAAATGCAGAATGACAGCTAAATAGATTAATGTAATTTTTACTGCATGGGCAGACACCTCATATCTATAAGTAGTTAGGCAATACTGGTCTTTTTAAAAGCAATTTTGAGGCAACAGGATTAATTTCTGGGCAGGATGTCACTAGAAAGAGCTGTGGGAAGTGCAAGGAAGAGGAGTAAAAATAATTGCAAGTTCACAGTGACTAAGAGAATTTAAACATGTCTTACCTCAGGAGTTACAGATTAAAAAGTTAAGTATACATCAATTTACTAACTCACAGCAGGTACATGTTATATACTGGTGGTAGGCTGTTAATCAACTGAACAGTAAACTGTGTAAGCCTTATTCTGCCCCTCATTTCTACCTAATCCCATCTTCCATAAACTATATAGCACCAAATTTCACATATATTTTCAATATATTTTATCATTATATTTTGAAAAAATAATTTGAAAAAAAATGAGCATATTTATGCTCTGTTGTTACTTGTAAGCTCTATTATCTGAATTTTTTGGATGAAGAAGTGAGAAATGTGACTTCGTGGGCTAAGGGACTCACCCAGAGTCAGGCAGGAGGTTTGTGACGCACTCTATACAACTGCAAATTCTTCCTGTAAATATGCAGTACACAGACTGGGCTTAAAAAAAAACAGAGTTACAAAGCTGCTGCGCTTTGCTTACACAATGGAACTGAAAAGACCTCAGCAAATTACCCTACATAATTTCTCAAAAAGTCATCTACATGTGACTTCTGTCATGTAAGTACTTTCATGGGGAGAAAACACGAAAGAAATGAAAAAAAAATACTGTTGCTCTAGAAAACTAGGTAACAGTCAATTAGAATCATGGCATGGTTTTAAAAATATGAAACTGATTAGGCATTTAAAGAAATGGGCAGATATTTGCTGAATTTCTCCTCTCTTGAGGACTCCTGAATAAGACAAACTGCAGTCAAACACACATGAAAGGAGCAAATTGATGGAATTCTATGGCCAATGCTGTAAGAAGGCAAATTACATGATCTGATGGCCACTGCTGGCCATAAAATTGTTCAGTCTAGGTTCACAGAAAGCGGTTTAAGTTCAATCATTCTTTCCATTCACAGGGAGGCAGGGCTCGGGTCAAGATGACATGGCGGAAACACAAATGAGGATTAGGATAGCCAGTATCCTAGGGATTAGGTAAAATTGTCTAAATGTTTAAAACATACTTTTACATTTAATGAAACCAAACTTTTTTAGCTGACAGTAGATTCCTTTTCTTATCCAATAATTATTAAAGATCATAAAGATATACTTACAATTTATGAGTGTTGAAGTAATTTGGCTGTTTTACAACGCACCCGAGGCATGCAGATATATCTTTACAATCACACACCCTGAACCGTGTGAGCACCTGGCCGTGCTTGTTACGGAGTGAGGGTTATAGAAAGTGCTTTCTAACTTACTGTTACTTACAAAGGAAGAAGTGGGAAACGCATTTAAACAGAACGACGACAAAAAATAGTTTTAAACAAAGCTGAATTCTACTGTTGTCACTATTGGTGTGAAATTAATGAGTTTACTTGGCTATTCAGCCAATACTTCAACTTCCCCCCCCCCCCCCCTATGTAACAGCAAGGTGATACTGTTTAGTTTACTCTCAGTAAGAAACTATTATGTCCAGTTAGGACACATGGAGGAAAACGTAAAAAAAATATTCTCCAGTAAGTAAAAGTATAATTACCAATCAATATCCAGCAAAACTTCAACCATCATTTTACTTAACTTACTATGTACAGAGTAGGAAAATGCCCTCACTGAAAAATTTTCACTTCCCCTCCTGATGTGGCAGCATCAGGTCCTGGAATGAATGATGGGATGCCAAGAAGCACAACTTTGATTGCCACAACTTAAAGACAGAAAAACCTGGGGTCTGCTGAGAGGAGAGTCCAGCTCAGACACCCTGAGAACAGTCCTGGAGAGCCACTGCCTGAGTAACACAGGTCCCAGTTGGTACCATTACTCAGTTACTCTGAGCCTGATGGAAAAGACCGCCACTATTTCTTGATTTCCCTGAACAACTGAAGTCCCGGCACTAGGCAAGAGACAGCTGGCTTTTCTTCCTTAAAACATCAACTGTGGAACCAAGACCACTCCAGAAGGTACAGCAAATTTTAAAATATACTTTATATATACACCTTATAATATAGTTTAAAATATATTTTAAAATATAGTAGATAAATACTCTTGAAGCATACAACAGAGGAAAAAATATGAAAAGGTTTGTTGTTTATGTTTTACTTTAAAAGGAATCTTAAAAGATCCCAGATTAAAGTATCATTTATTAGAAGCATAGACTAGACTTCCTGAAGCTTATAGCATAGTCCTTGCCATTCCCACCATTTTTTTCTGCTTTTGCAATCAGTATGAATATATTGTCTATATATTTATTAAAATTTTCTATAGTATTTTGAGGATAGCTAAGTGAGCTGTCATACATCATTTCTGCTGAGTTCCTGTAATGGTCCTGAATTCCTCAAAATTGAAATCAGCTCTGTGAATGTAAAAGACATAAACAGTCAGCCCTGATGACTAAAAAAGGCGAATGAGGTAACAGTAATGCCGGTGAAGCTGTTTGTCTCCAAAGTACCATAAATAGTGAAGTGAAATTAAAATTTTTCAATCAACATCAGTTCTGCACATGCACGCACGCACACCCGCACGCACACCCGCATATGAAAAAGTGGCCTGATGAGAAGCAGACAGGATCAGAAGTTCAAGCAGAGGTTCTTGCAAAAAAAAAAAAAAAAAAAAAGTTGGGATTTTTTATGTTGTTGTTGTTGTTCCTACACTGCGGGCTCTCCTAGCTGCAGGAAACAATGGACTGGAGTACAGACTTCCTTAATTTCCTGCAAACTTCCCCCATGCAGAAGTAACTTTTCTCTGCCGTATATCTAGTCCTACTGAAGCTTCCCCTACTACACTCATACTAAACGATCAAAAAGAGATAGCACGTACTTAACAGCAGTATCTGCTCCCTCTCTTGAAATGTACTAATCAAACACATACCCCACTATTATTTCCACAGCTATAACTGGTCTTCCCCATTCATGGAGAAAATAAGTATAAATCCATACATAATAAATACAAATACATGTTTAAAATAATACATAGAGTTTTTCCAAGAAGTTCCCTCCCTTAGAAATCAAAGTATTTTTCGACTCTTAACTAAGATCTGCAAAACTGCAAACGATTAGTAAGGTGAGACACAGAGAGTGATTTGTCCGAGGTTATGGAAGAAATCTGTGGCACAGTGAGGAAGTCCTATTAGATTTCTTGCCTCTTCGTCTTATTTCTTAAAACCATTCTTCTAAGAGATTGATGGCAATTAGTCTCCATGGAACCAGGACACCATTTAATGAATCATACAACAGGAAAAGCCCATCTCTGAAAAAAAGGTCTTTCCTGTTTCAGTAGTATATTTGTAATGCGCAGTGACAGGAGAAGACCGGAAAAAGAGACATTTCTCCTGAGTGGGTTGATTAATTAACATAGATCGCCTGAATTCAGTCCAAGAAATCTATGCCAAGGAGGAATCCTGTACTGCCTTCCCTAACTGAGCTTGGAGCAGTCCCCCAAACACATTATCTCATGAGCACAGAAAGAAATCACAAAGCCAGGTACAAGAAATTGGCCTTTCTGAGCGCTAAAGACATCCTTGATGCAGATCATGGGCCAAAGGACAGAAATAGTGTTTATCAACTCAGGAAATGGGGATGAGGAGAACATACAATATAAACATTATCAAAACTAAGAATAGTTGTTTTGTCTGGAAGAGGTGTTTTACATGATTTCTAGTTATATTGTTTCCTGTTTGATGAGAGATGATTCCGAAGGGTAGGCTTATATCCAAATCCCCAATTCGCTAAGGCTTAGAAGGGGTCAGAAACAAGGTTTATTTCACAGACATTCCTGCTAGTTAATAAACTCTATGAAGGTTAGTTTGGTGGGGACAGCTGAATGTATTGTGCTTTTCCCCTTAAAAAAAGAAAATCAAACTACAAGCGCTCCTTTGACTATAAAAAACAACTGCCAGATTTTACAAGTCAACCCTGAACACTAGATAATGCAGAAGTTAGGTATATTATTAACTGAGTTTCCCAAACCATATAAAATAGATGATAATAGAAAAGGCTCGGCCAAGATTGTACTGCATCCATTAGGTTTTTCTGCATACGCAGTATGGGTTGGTATCCATTATGCTCTGCACTGCAACTCAGAAAAAAATTACTCAGTAGCTCCCAGAAACCCGCATGCTACTGCTCTTTGAAGAAGTCCATTACATTTTGGCGAAGTAGTTCAAGACTAACCCAGATGCTAAAGCTTCTTGCAATGTTGTCCCTCACTTAACTCTATTGTCTCTGTGCCACCCAGCATCATCTGCAATCTGGCTTGTCCTCAAAAGTACTTTCTGTGCTCTACATTTCCCATTTTATTACACTATGTCATTTCTCCTCCAGATCTCTATGGAAGTGGCTAAGCACAACAGAGCTGAGCAAGGAGATACGCAGGTTAACCACAGAATAAGAACATAATCCAAGTAGAAAAGGACCTGAGAAACAATCCAGTCCCAGCTCTTGCTCAAACCAGGGTCAGGTTTGAGGTCAGACCAGGTTGCTCATGGCTTTATCTATTTGTTTCTTGAAAGCCTCTGTGTGTTTCTTGCACAACTTCTCTGGGCAACCTGCTGCTTTGCCTGGCTGTCGTCACGATGAAAAAAGACTTTCCCAATATCCAGACTGAAACTCTCTTGCGTCTCACCCTCCAACCACACACTGCTGTGAACAGCCTGGCTCTTCATGTTCATAACCTACCTCCCTGCAGGTGCTGGGTGGCTGAGGCTGCCACCTCCCCAGGCTGTACCAGCCCTTGTTTCTCAGCCTCTCCAGCTCCTCACAAACCTCAGAGCCCTGTCTTGAACTAAAGATGATTAAGATGACTTCAGATACAGAACCTTGCAAGCAGATGAGCCAGTCCTGCAAAGAATGAGTGAGGCACAGTGCCAGGCCTTTGGGACCCAAGCAAGGCTCTCTCACAGTCTTGCCCCTTCTATATATGACATGTCGAGTATATGTATCTGTATAACAAGTCAGCTCTAAAATAACTTCATAACATGAATATTCTGAGGGGTATATGTGAAACACCATCTTAATGAAATAATTCAACTACTGGAGAACAACATTTTTCTTTGAAATGGTCTTACAAACTTTTATACAGTCACTCAGGCATGATGAATGCCCTTTTTCACCTCCATTCTTGAATCTAAGATATCTTGCTAATAGTAACACTGCAAAGACATTTTTGAACACTTGAAGCAAGAGATTTTGAAATACAAGGTCTGTATCTCTCCTACCATCAATATACATTTTGAAAAGAAAAATTAATAGAAATACATTTTTTATAATGCAACTTCTTCTACTCCACTTCCACCAGTATCTTATGATGTGCTTATCAGCACACAGTATATCTCAGGCTGGGAATTACAAAAAGAAGGCAAGGGGGAAGGCATTGCCTAGGTGTGGAAAGAACCAAATTCAATAACCGTATTAAGTAAAGGAGGAGCATGAATCACCAAGTCCAACATCAAAAATGAAGCCTACGTTAAAGTCAATGGCAAAAATCCCTCAGAATTTCAAGATGCAAAATCTACAAGTGAGGATTCATACACAGATTTGAACCCACTTTTGAAGTGGGGACATGCCTGGAGAAGGACTACTCCATGGAAACCAATATGCTAGACACTGAGGCCAGTTGTGATACTTGGAGGTGAGATCTGCCAGCGTGCTCTCACTCAGTAAGTGTATGCCACTGCACGCACAACTTTACTTGGCAGCACAAGTCTGACCTTTGTCAAGAGCCTCAAGTGTGATGTCCTATTCAGTTACTAAAAGACACGTTAAAATCTGGCTTATATGGTTAAGAAATAAGTCACTCTTTTTCACTTTGGGATCAGAGTCTCCCCGGTATTTTTAAGGAGAGACATTTTAAGTCTATTCAGTTTTAACATTCATATAATCAGCCCTGAGCTGGAAACTGAGAGCTTAGTAAAGTTCTTCTCTACCAAATATAATAAATTCAAATGCAGTCACATTGAAAAAAAAAAAGTTGTAACTATTTCAAATAGTCATTGAGAAACAGTTTATCTGCTGCAAGTTTTCTCTGCACACTCTTCCCTATACTCTTTGGATACATCATTGACCAGAATAATTCCAGGGTACTTCCATTACCTACCATCAACAGTGGCCAAACTCACTTAGGCACTTCAATTTTGGGACAGAATAAAGCACTGTCTTTCCAGTGATATCAATAGGTCCTTTCTGCTCACAGTGAATGAGTGTCCTTCACCTTTCCCTCCCGTCTCCTCTACTTATCCTCCCATGCCAGGAAAGGAAGGAATTCTCCTTTTCCTGCTCAAATATCCAATAATCATTTCAGCCATCTGCTTCAATACAAGAAACTCTTCATAGAAGCCCATCTAAATGGTAAACCATTAGAGATTAAGATGATTTATTTTAGTTTAGTGCAGTGTCACTGGTTTAATAAAATAAAAAATAACTAAGGATTTGGGAAGTACTATGGCTTACCTATGTAAAAACTCACTCTCTTGCCAATACATTCTATCGCTGCTGACAGACATTAGAACATTCCTTTCATCTCCTTCCTCTTCTTGCAGTTTAACCTAACCCCTTAAGGAGTATTTGCTTTCTCCAAGATAGATTATACATTGTATGCAACATGAAAACCTTACGCACTTTCTCTACCATCTGCAAGGCTTTTCTGCCCACTTCTTTAAAAAGAATTAAATCAAAACCCTTATTAGGCTTTTTATTTTGGATAAATAAACCAGGATTACTTTTCTGTTAGAAACTAAAACAAAAGGATTACTATTTTCAGATATGTGCATCTAAATTAGAGGAGCATTTTTGAACACAATCAACCAAACATCCAAGCCTAGTGGGACTAAATGTGGAATGCAAACTGTGACAAAGAGCAAATATGAAGCGTACATGCACACAAAACACCACCTCTATTCATGCAGAAAACATGATCTAATATGGGATTGATTTCTATCAAATAATTCTTTCTGCATCCCAGTGTGATTCCAGGATGTGCAAATTAAGATAAATTTTATGGGTCAAATTCTTCTTACTGCTACATGTGCTCAAGTCAACTGAAATTGATGACAACTGGATGCTGTGTCAGAGGGTGGAATCTGGCCCAGAAAATCACAACATAAGGAGAAGATGTTGTAAAAATAAAAGTGATGTCGTGCTTTGAATGAAGGAGTAAACAATTTTCAATGTGGCCTCAGGGAGAAAAAAGCACAGAGAAGCAGAAAAAGTTGACCCAATAGCTAGAAGATTATCAGATAAGGCTCAGCTGGCAAAACAGAGCCAACCATGAGGATCTGAATGAGAATGTTCATAATGGCTTTGGATCAACCTAACCCCATTCCACAACTGACTGTAATGGTAGTAAAGCTGCAAGTCCTGATCTGTGGGAGTCCACACTGATCCATTTAAAACTTAAAATAGGAAAGACTAGTTTGTTATTCTGTGTTCTTTGGAAATCCAAAATAGCTATTTAAGATTTCATTATTGCAGAGCTTCATGTCTAATCTCATTAGATGAAATAGTGTGATGAAACCTTCAGGACAAAGTTCCCTCCTCTTTCTTCTTTTTTTTTTACTTCTTACAACAAGAAATGTCCCTAAAATAAGCCTGTGTAACTTGCAAAATAGACCTAAATCAAAAACAGATTCACATATTCATGTAGACGATTTAGAAGTAATATTTCTAGCAGTGGGAGTTTGCAAATATTATCAAACCCATGTCCATGGTTTATGACAACTGACCGATGAAAACCAGAAGCTATTCTGACACACGTTTTAACCCATTTTTCTGCTACTGGAATGAATATGTGCACAAACGTCTTCCTGGTTAAACTTTTCTTCATTTGAGTGAAATGTGAAGATGTGTCATGTCCTCAGCCGAGTTCCAGAACTACTCAGGATGTCATGTAGCATTTAATTTCAAGCTCCATTTAGAAAAAAGAATTAAACATCTAACCTGGAACAGCTATCCTCCCAGCTGTTGGATGATTCATTTCCATCACAAGACCATTGTGCAGCACCTAATGAAAAAAAAAAGAAGTTTTTAATAGAAGAATATAACCAGTTCTGAAAATAAAGAGGTAAAAAAAAAAAGGTATAAACATTATCATGTTCTTTCACAGAAAATCCGAAAATACAGGGAGCTACAATGCAAGTAATTTGCCTAATTTGTAAAATGAAAGCCCTGACGGTTGACACTATTGTCTATTTATGCAACTAAAGAAATGCTTCTGTAAGCCCTTACACGTCTAACATAACTTTAAGCTCTTATATCCAACATCAGACATAAGCTGCTGAGCTGCAAGCATGTCATGCTTTCAACCACCAACAGACAACTGGCACCAACATGGAACAAGAATTAAAACCTTCACCCACTTTCACTTTTAATATGCAATATGTATGAAAGGTCTACACATAACTTATGCTCTCTAGGGTTTTTTTTTCACTATTACTCCATTGCTTTCGAGCTCGTGATGGATCACATTATGAAATGCTGTCTTAGAAGCTCTTAGAAACATTTAGGAAAGATGACAATTTTGATGTTATTTCTGCCCTTTTGAGTGGGTATGCCATGCTTCAGCCCCATTTGTGTCTGTATGGGATAATTATCCATCACAATTTCCAGTTCCTTGTTAATAACCTCAACCTAGAAAATATGATACCAGAAAGCATGATACCAAAATTCTCAAGTAATAAAGAAATTCATAATACCAAACTCACTGCTATAATTAATAGCATTCTGCATCCAAAGCGAATAAGTAACCTCTATCATTTCCTTACCTATTATTCTGCCATCCTTCTGTTATCTTAATCTCATAATCAGAATTCTTAGAAATTATGAATTTTCTTATTGAAGTATCCTCTATAAACAAAAAGCCTCCCACTAACCTATTATTTTTATATCCAATGTAACAACCACTCTAGAGTGCCTTGTCAAATGTATCAGCCATAGAAAACAAAAGATGGACAAAGCTGTTATGTGAATATGTAATACATCCATCTATTCACCTTGCACCACAAACAATGCTAGCAGCCTTGACTATTAATGACAGGTGTTGGTCTAATTATTCTTGAATATTTCCAGTTAATGAAATGACAAGTTTCTTATGCAGTCTGTACCATAGCCTATATTTTTATTATTAGAAATAGTATATAATATATTATATAAATATAGAATATATTGTATAAATATGCAATAATATATATTATTATAAAAATATAATCTAAGTGTCTTTGCTTTGTATTAAACAACTTTATTCTTGTCTTTTCCCCAACTGGACTTAGAAAACCGCTCACTAGCATCTTCACAACATTCTCCTACGTACTGGAAGATTGTAATCACATCCTTCCTCAGTCTGCTCTTTTCTAGACTAAACAAAACTAATTCCTTTATTCTTTCCAGGTCAAATTTTGTGAACCTTTTATCTGTGTAGAATAGCATGCTTAAGAATTTCCCATTCCTGAACAGGTGGTGTCCAAAGGTCAGGTCATCTTTCTCTTAGCTTGTGGGTGAGCCTAGTTAGCTGACATTTAGAAATCCAGATATTTCCGATAATAGATGCTGGTGGAAGAATGTCTGCTCACTGGGCTAATTGTTTGGCGCTGTATCAAATCATTAGTTCTATGTCTGTTTTGGAAGGTTAAGGTCAATTTTGGTAGACATTCAAGTGAGATGTTGTGCCGGTTCAGCTATCATCATTTTATGCTGCCATCAGTTGCCTGATCACACAGGCCAGCACTGAACTCAGCAATATACCCTCACAAGTCTTCTTTCAGACACTCCTGCCACAGGTTCCTGTGGGCCCACCTCCTCCGCTGCCCACTGTGGTGCCAGCATCACCTGCTGGACACAACAGACAGAGATGGCTCCTCAGTGGCTCTTCACATGGAAGGACACCACCAAGAGAGCTCAGCAAGATGCAACCAGCCCCACCAGAAGCCACACCCAACAGGAAGCTCCTCCAACTGATCAGATCCTGGTTGATATAATCCTGGCCTCACCCACCACCCCAACCATGACCACCTGGGTGAGGGCAGAGCCACAGAAACACAGGTGGGCCAGGTTCTGCCTCTGGAACATGAAGC
>JAVSBS010009541.1:0-11471 GCA_033124195.1 Coracias cyanogaster
GGCAGGGCCGAGGCGAGGCGAGCGGCGCGGCCGGCGTGCCGCGCTCCCGCCAAGGCACAGCGTGCCGGAAGCCCAGCGTCACTCGGTGCGGTTCTTACAACGCCTTCATCGGCGGGCGAGCAGCGTGGGAGCAGGGCACGGCCGGGCGCGGGGCTGCGCCCTGCGCGCTCGCTCGATGGCGGCGGGCCAGGCGCGTTAGGGCCTCGCAGCCTTTGCGACAACCTTCTTCTGCCAACAGTCGCAATCTTAATAAAGAGGAAAATAGAGGTGGGAGTGGGGCGGGGGAGGCGGGGAGAGGATATCAATTTGCGTGTAGCCATAATTCCTTTCCCTATTTGCTTTCACATATTTGTTCAAAATCCCGGCTGAAAGGCAGATGCAGAGAAATGACCTACCCTGTGAACTGCTGGAGATTGATGCTCGGCTGATGCTTTTTTGCATGGATAGTAGCTTAAGTGCAATCCTGAGCACACTGGATATAGAAATGAATTTAGGAACATTTGCATCTCTCTAGACTTTATGGCAACTCCTTCCTCCTGCTTGGCCTGGAGATGCACATCTAGAAAGTGAACTCCACTTTCCTGCCCATCACGTTATCACTGCTCGTTATATGAAAATAAATAACGATAGTTATAGTAATGATGATGATAACAATACTAATAACCAGCATGAAGAGCAGAGCAAAAGGACTTGCTATTAAGGAAAATAATCAGAAACGTTCTGGATACCTCACCCAATCTATTTAGCCCACAGAAATAAACTTTAAAATTCAAGCAAAACAGACACCTTTATTTTTCTCTTCTGTTTTGAGCACATGCTTGCCAAAAGCCCTTCCTATTATGGTCCCTTAAGTTGAAGGTTTTTTGGAGGATCCTTAGAGAGTGTGGATGTGGTTTGCTGCAGCTCAGCTCAGGTACAGAGTCCCACTGGAACTGAAAGATGTAGGCACTGATCGCAAATTAAAAATCAATGGGCCTCGTTTTGTTGGGCCTTCCTTAGACTGGTGCTGGGTAGCCACACCATTTCTTTGTATTTAATTGAAGTTTTTGTGAAGTAAGTAACAGGCATGCATATAATGCATGCATTTATATATGCATTTATGCATATATAAAAATAGATACTGGCCAGGGAGCCTAGGGAGGTTATCACAGAGTGGTGGTGCTCTCAGCCTGATGCTTTTAGACAAAGATATGGTAGGTCTTACCAAATTTCTCAAGGCATCTGAGATAGTATGAATAGTTTGTGTCAACTATAATTCTATTTGTACTATGGTCCCAAGCCTTTTTCCTAAAATCCACAATTTTTTTTTGTTCTTGGATCTTCCAATTCCTGTTATAATCCTGCACAATAAATTCAGCTAGTGAATTTAAGGAGATTACAAGGCTTTGTGGCTTCAGAATTCAATCTGAGGAGAGGAATCTGAAAATATTCTCTTTTCCATGGTTATTTTTATCCTGTTCTTTGTTAGAGAAAATATGTAGGAAAAATGTGTTTCTAAAATATGTTCCCAACTATAATAGTTGTTACAAAGAGGGGCTTGCTTTTTTTAACTCTAGAGTATGTTCTTCCAAATTGCAGCTTTTTTTTTTTTCTGGCATTTGTGACTTGGAAAGGAAAAGATGGGAATGACAGAAGGAAAAAATGAGAGATTACAAATGGAGTAACTCTTCAGGAGCAGTACACTTTTCACCTCTGGGTGCCACTGTTCAACTGCTCTTGTGCAGTGACCATCTGCTTAGAAGTCCAGCTCTTACTGGAGAAATATTCCCTGGAAGAAACTGTTAAAGAAATACTGCCTATATCTCTGGATAATCAAGAAGCAAGTTTCTGGTGTATCAATATTAGTTATGCACTGTTCTGATATGTTGTTTACATACTGAACAAGGGAGCAGGGAGCAGCCCACATTTGTTCAGTTTAATGAGTCTAGTAGTATGACGGTTTGTTTAAAACTTTTCTTGCCTCTTTAGTTAGAAGTTGAAATGTGAGTCTCATTTTTTCCTGTATAAGTGTGTATTAGTACAGATTTATTAAGTATGTGGATTTACTGTAATCATTCAGCTGATTTAAATAAGTTTTACAATATCAACAATAATTTGCTTTATTGCCCACAACCTACTTAATTCAAAAACCTATTGACTGATATAATTTCTTTTCAACTGCTGTGGAACTGTTAATATTCAGAGCAAAATTAATTGCAGTCTGTGTATCCAGCTGTTCCACCAGATTAATTATATTGTGACTATTTCTCCTGGAAACCCAGCCAGGGCAACTCATTGCTGAATGACATTAGACCTCTTTGCTGAACTGTACTAGGATTTTAATTCTAGTCAAATAAAAAGCTTCTATGAATGAAATAGAGTGTGTCATTTAACTCCTTCAGTACTAGAAGGCTGTGTTTTGGGCACCATTTTCAAAACAATAATGATCGCATTTAATATCATAATGTTATCTACCTTTTCTCCCCCAGGAAGGACACTGCTGCTCTCTTGCCCATAGCTTCAATCTAACAGTGTTCTTCCTGCACTGCACTAAGCACTGCTGTCTATCGGTGAAAGCCAGCAAACCTCTCCATATATGCACACAGGCACTGGAAAGTTCCATGATAGCCTTACAAAAAGGCATGGGCTGTATTATTTCTGTTCAATAGTTCTATATATATTCTATATATGCTTTTTTTCAGAGTGGTAAAGGAAAAATTCAGACGGAAACATCTGTTAAAAATTAATTTCAACTTTGTCCCAGATTTGTACATTTTTTTCTATTCAGTTTCATTGGAAAATCCCAAATAAATAGAGCACTTCAAAATAAAAGAATTTAACTTTATCCTGGGAACATGCAGTTCAGGTTTTGGAAGGGGAAACCTGTAATAAAATGCTGCTTAAATGAAACCGGTAAAGCTGTAAAATACGTAAGTGGAAACTTTGAGGAAACTGGCAATGAGAAACTGGAAATCAAGCAGTAATTTAAGTTTCACACAACCACCCTTTGCATGTGTGAGTACAAAGGAACGACTAGGCACAAATGTGAGTCAGAGCTCTCCTCTCAGGAACTGAAGGGACAGAGATTCCCAGCATCTGTTTCCTTAACTATCACCCAGAGGATACTGGTGGTAAATCACAGTGAGTAAAAATAGAATCAGAAAACTAGCTCAAAACAAATGAGGTACTGTATTTTGCAGTACTTCTGCAGTAGATCTGTATCCAGGTCAGCTTTCATCTGTGTTCAAATTGGATGTGTCAGGTTACATTCACGTCTAAACAAATTGTTACTGAAATCCCAAGCATGGATAAGCAGGATGCCCCACAGAATAGCCAGCCAAATTTGATGCCTAAGTGAGAGATTTATCCCACCCACATACTTCAGTGAATGCAGCAGTGTCAGTTTTGCAGAATAAGATGGTCATACCTTGTGGCAGTGTTAATCACTGCCCTTCTTTCAAAGTGAATGTGCCCACATCGAGTTGAGTCAACTCTTGTTTGGCCAAGAGACTCCAACCGGAAGAGTGAGTTTGTAGGTATGAATTATTTTAGGTGCCCCATTAGTCTGTATGTAATTTCCATGTCATCAGTGAAGGCTGAAGTACTGATACTTTGCTTTGAAGGGCTCTAGTGAACTTTAGTTGAAGTACTGAGTTCTTAATCTGGAAGACACATAGAGTATCAAGGAATTCTTATCAGCTGAAGAGTTCTGAGTTTATACTTGACCATCAGACATTTAAAATAATATTTTACCCATTTATTAAAGTTGTGATGTTTAAAAAAAGGTAAAAGATCAGTGTGGAATCCACATGTCTTCAGTATATCCTATTTTCTGTAAATAGCCTTATTATTAGGTATGTGAATGTAATGGAACTCTGGGACTTAAGAAGGAAAAGCCCATCCTTTTATTTCAGAAATACATTTATTCATGTGCAAATAATATGACATATTCATGGAGTCTGTGACATTTTAGTAAATGACAGATTTCAAGAAATACAGCAGTTGTAGTGAATTAGATCTTCGGGTAAGAGAAGTTAACAATACTTAGCAGGATTGATCCAGGAAGTTACCACTGACAATTCTTAGTGACTGCTGTTTCAATATATACTATTGTCAAGAAAGAATAACATTTTTATGTCTTCTTCTCATATTTTGAGGGTATACATCTTTAGTCTTAGTTTTATTCACCATAAATGATCACAGAATTATTGAGGCTGGAATAGACCTCCAAGATCATCAAGTCCAGCCTATGACCCAACACCACGACATCAACTAGACCATGTCACTGAGTGCCACATCCAATCTTCCCTTAAACACCTCCAGGGATGGCGACTCCACCACCTCCCTGGGCAGCCCATGATCATTTAGATTATTTCCTACACAAGATGTTTTAAGATAAGTCTTTTCTTCTAGAGAAGTTAATAATTTTAGCAGCAGTAGCCCTAAAAACTCTTATGGTTGAGGAATATTTGAGAAAACAATTAAAAGCTGTCCTATTGCTGTTATCGAGAGAGAATTTGATTTAAATCGGTATCACAAGCAATGCAATAGCAAATTAGAAATGGTGGTGTTCAAGAGTATTTAAATTATTGGAACCTCTGCTTATACAGAGTTTAGAATGATGAAAAAAAAATCTTGTGTGGTTCTGAAACTGGCAGACTTAACAATGTGACCTTCATCTAACCATAAGTATCTATTATTTAGAATTCTTTTAATCTTTGATCTACAGAGCATTTAGTCCAGTGTCCATGTTCTCTAGTTTATCACAGTTACATTTCTAAGGCAGTTTTGTTTCCTGGCATTTATATAGTTCAGAATCTGGACCTTGAGGTGAAAGGTACATTTTAGAAGAAAATATTCCTTACATTTTTAGCCAATGTAAAAGATTTCGATTATTTTTTGTTTGTTATTTTGTTTGATTAGGATCAGGGTTGCAGAGCACTCTGTTGTTATGCTGTATGCTATTATGCAAAGGTTAGCATTGACACGGAGATCTTCCTCTGAGGGGGGTTGTGAACAGACTTTCAAAATGAGCAGTTGCTGTTGTAGCCGTCATGCCCTACGGCTTTACAATGTATCCTATTGAGTAACCAGCATATTGAAAGATAGGAAAACATAACTGAAGAATATTCAAAAGTCCCCTTGATACAATGATGATCCAGCTCCATTCCGCACCTTGGCTTACTTCTGTTTGTGACATGGTCACTTCTAGTGATTTTTTTCTAGTAGTATTTGGGTCATGCAGTGCAGTGAGTGCACCAGCTGCTTCAGGTGCCAATGGCATTTCCCTTGTATACTTCTCTATGCCATTTGGCATTTGGTTTCCATCCTTTGTGTTGACTCATTCACTCAGGAGCTTTAGCAACTGAAACATCTGATTTAAACATCATACTTGTTTTGTCTCATATCTGCTGCTGAGAAAATGTGTGAAAGACCCTGAGAGACATGAAGCAAACAAGGCACAATGCAAATTAAGTGATGTCAGAATGGTTTTGGTGTCTGTACCTAGTTTTCTCGATTAAAAAAAAATAAAAAGAAGCACTTAATCTACATTATATATATTTTTAGTCTAGTAAACATGTATTAATTAGCCAAAGCAGCCCCCCACTCAAACAATGTCAGCAGTTCTTTTTAGCAATGAGGAGAAAACCCTAAGAATTTATAAGGCCAGAAGTAATTTGCAATGTGCAATTTCCTATGGTTTTCAAAAGAGTTATATTAAGCTAAATTATTTTTCTGTGCTTTCTCCCACTGATCATGCAGACAGCAACACGTTTTTGTATCTATGCTGCATGTTTTACCTTTCTAGCTGCTGTTTTACTCTTCCTGGCACACAGGAATTTGCTGGTTCATTCAGTGATGTTTTGTGACATCCATTTTCATGCTGTATTTGTTGAAAAAAAACATGTGACTCTGCATGAGTGGAAAGCTCTGCTCATAGCTCCAAATTCAAGAGCTATGAAATGACTACACTTGTCCACAGATTGTTTAGTCACTAGAGGCAAGATTTAATGAAGCTGTTGTCTTGTTTTGCAGGAGCCTTTGTAAACAATACAGCTCATTATTCATGTCTTAAATGAGTGTCTAGATTTTAGAAGTAGTCTTAAGTATTTGTTGAATTAGGTTTGTGTATATATGTATATAACATATAAAATATATGTATGAAACATAATATTAATTTTAAAATATGTAAATATATATGTTGAAGTGTAAACAATTATGATAGCTTCTGAAAGATGTGTAGGCTAATGGGAGTTGCATGCAATCTTAATAGAAAATAGAATGATCTCTAGAAATTCAGACACATAAAAGAGCAAAATACCCACTGCTGTGATATCTTAGAGAGAACACTTGCGAATGAGAGGAGCAACAGGGTTAATGCTGATGTTAAAGCACTTCCTGCCCCCTGCTTTCTGACTGGGTCCTTTTCTGCAGGTGAACAAGAAAAGGATTATCCTAAAGCTGTGGGAGGAATGCTGTCTGCCTGCTAGTACAGACTGTAACACAGTTGCTGGTACAAACAAAACCATAACTCTTTCCAAGAAACAGTTTTGCCATCAACTTTCCTGGAAAAAAGCAAACCACAAAATCCAGAAGCCCAATGCTGCTCCATAATGTTTTCTTTCTTGTGGAGTTTTTTTTAAGCTTCCTTTAGTTTTGATTGGTGTTACTAATGTGTTAATCATAAAATAATTAGATTTGCATACACTTATTATTAAATTTCAACTGTGCAAACAAAATGGTAAGGGGTGACCACATGCCTAACAGCAGGGGAGAGCGCTACTATTGGCCTACCCTGCTGTTAATACCAGTGAAACAAAGTGAGGTGGAGCATCAGTTCACCACTGTCAAAAGAGAGATGTTCTTCTGTGCCCCATGTCAGCTTTTTCTCTGCCCACTTCAGTGTGCTCTTCTACTGCTTACTCTGCGGTGGCTGAAATGCTCATTCTGTGTCTCTTTGTAACTAAGGGTAGTTTTTGGTGAGGACTTGTGTGTTGCTGGGAATAAGTTAGATGGCCTTGCTGAGGCATCAAGAAAGTAAGCACCAGAGCTGATAGGAAGGAGGAGTCAGGCTCATGCAGCCACATGCAAGAGCTGAGGGAAGGAAGCAGGGAGATGTGCAAGATTTAGGAGGGACAGGGGAGACAAGACTTCCCTTTTTTGTGCAAGATTTTAGATTTTCCCGTCTAAAACCTCGACTTCATGGTCACGTAAGAAGTTCTGTAGACGTTAAATATTTCTTAGCCAGCTGATGCAAAAGGTTCTTGAAACTATTGGACTTATCCATGAGAAAATCTTGAGCTGCCTAGCACCAAATCCTACAGGCCATATTCAGTCCTGAAGTAAATTTTCCCCTGGCTTCAGTTTTTCTGGCAAGTTTTCAAGAATAAATAGAAATCTTACCCAAGTGTCAGATCTGGTCAGGAGCCAATATTTTACAGAAATACACATGTAGAAAATAGGGAAAAAGACTAGCTTGAAAAAGGTGCAGCTGAAAGTTGCATCTCTAGAATGTCCCTCTACTGAAAGGCAAAGTGGTTTGTATGTGGTGTTCTCTTGTTTGAAAGTATGAAAATTTTTCATGTATATACTTATTTCAGTTTTCACTTGGGTTTTAAGTGGCTGCCTTTGAAAAGAAAAGCAGAAAGGCTGCAGTCTGTGATCCTTACATTCCTGAGGTGTGTCCTTTTTTCCTCACAGGGTGGTTTTGTACTATCATGCCAGCTCCTGGACCTTTTATTGCCCTTTTAACAATCTACTCTATGTTACAATTCATTTACACTCAGCTAATATGCAATTTTAATTTCCTCTTGTTGTTCAATAGGCACACCTATTTGCAGCACATTACTAGAACTTTCTATATGAACATCGATTCCCTCCTGAGCTTTACGCAGTGCTCTTCACTATCACACTGGTGTTCTTAATAATAATTAATTTATTTTAACCAAACTTTTGGGATATAAAGTGCCATTATCTCGATTTTACAGATGCAAAACTGAGGCACGTAGAAACAAGAATCTAAAGAATCTACTCATTCTAAGAGCACAGCTTGCAGTACTGTCTTGTTTATTCTGAGTAGCTGGTATTATAATAGTACTGTATTATGCAATAGCACTAGCGATATAGGAACACATTAAAAACATGTTTTCCATTTATTTCGATCACCACTGTCATGCACGAAGAACATATTTGGTCATCATTTACCAAAAATTTGCTTTGAGTGACTTGCCCGATGTGTAAGGACTGTGTAAGTCAGGGGTGGCATTTGATTCTTTAGGGTGGGTTTCAACTCCCTTATTCAAGAAATTATCCATTCTGTTTCTACTAACTTTGTTTCTTTTAATTACGTAGCTTAGCCCACATCATGTAACAAATATTTCTGGTTGTGACAAAGAAGATAGAAAGATCTGAAGTGACAGCTGCCAAACATTAGAGGAAAACTTTATTAAACAACAACCCAGGCATCATTAAAGTGGTTATTTGTTTCATGGCTGACCGCAAGCATATCAAGTAGAGAATCTGACTTGAGGAGACTTGTGAGGTCCTGAATGTACTTCTGGAAATATCAGACTGAATTCTATCATATTCAGTCTGACGCGCTAAAATGAAAGATGGTGACAATCATAGTGGCTGGACTCCTAAGTGCCCGAGTTGCACTGCACATGAATTTTCACTGTTACTCCACTTTAAGAATACACTTGCACCCTTCTGCCTTCTGCAGCAAATGGAGCTGTGGAGTCTAAAAAGTCTTCTATAAAAATTCTAGCACAGAGCAGCTCCAAATTGTGCAGTCAGATAGGGAACCTGTGGAACAATTTACCTGAAGTTCTTTTCTTTCAGTCCTCATCATCCTCTCTTCCAAGTTTCCACTTGAAATTCTTATTCTCTCTGCTTATCAGGATGCTTCTAGGTATTACAATGACTTTTACTTTAGTTAGGTTTATGGAGAGCTTGCAAGCTCGAAGTCTTGTTTGGCTGTTGAAGGGTGATATTTTTCAGTGAATAACAGTCAGCTGAATCTGTGCCTTGTGTATCAAGTTTTCTCAACTTGGCTGCTACCTGTAGACCCTCTTAGCAGAACTGTTCATTGTTGATGAAATCGATGTTGGTGGTAGTTTGGAATAGCCTGTAGATTTTATTTCTATTTGGCTTCTGTTTAATTGGTTTTCTGCATGCATACACAAACTATAAAAATCTATTTATTTCAAGCAATTACAAACAGAATGGGAGGAAATGGTTCTCTCCAAAACTTAATCCACGAAGGACACTTTGGTCAAACAGTTATTTTTATCTGGCTATTTATAGTAACTACGTGTTGTATGAATGTGTCTTGCAGGAGCTGTTTATAGACTAAGGGTTGAATCCAGTCCTGATGGAAATATATGGAACTCTGCTGGTCACATTCAGTTATAACAGTTCTGGAACTGGGCCATTCAATTCAGTAGATTAGTGCAGGATGTAAGTTGGTGTTGAATTTGATTCACTGCAGTTATTAGGTGTGTGAATGTGAAGAAAATAGAGTCTTGTGGCAAAAATATTAACAGCTAAAAATCAGAAGCAATATTTCCATTGGGCATTTCTCCAGTAGGTGTTCTATGAAGCGTTAATAATATGCAATTAATTCTCTGAATGCAGCACGTGCACTCTTTTTTATCACGGTATTGAATGTTTGTGAAAACAGGATCCTTTCAGCTCTTTACAAAACACTAAAAATTCTGTCTGCTTTTAAGGCTTGTGTTCTCCTCTTGGGAGTTTGAAGGAGGGTAGACTTCTAAATTTGCTGAGTATCCAGATGACTTGAACCAGCCCTGTCTGTGATACACATTGCGGATCCAGATTATACTACTTCAACACGTTATTATAATATGTAACAGGATGTTTTTGTCAGGCAGAAGATACATGTGCAGCAAATTTATTCGTATGTACTTGCTTTTCTTAAGATCTGAAGCCCCATTTCTTCATTGTCTTTAAATTGCAGAGCAGTCTTTCATTTATTCTGTCTACAAGCTTATGCACCTGTAGTTGGTTGGATTAGTAATTGGCTAAGGTAGAGTATTTTTGGGAAAATGGTGGAAATGTTGGGAGGAAATGACCACAGCTTTTATTCTTGCTGTTATTTGAGCAAGAATAAAAGAATATGACTATTATGTTATATTTACATGCATGTCTGTATGATCAGTACTCTGTAACTAGGCTCAGAATCTGTTCAATAGTATCCAAAATTTTGTGTTTGAGTGATTACTGCACTATTTTTAATGAAATGACATAGAACATCTTTACAGATATGTAATAGTGGCTTTTCTTTTGCTGTATTTTTAAAGCAAATTGTCAACAGCTGTGATGTGAAATTGGTTATTTCCTGGCAGTTAACACTCAAGTTTCCCATAATAAGATTTGTTTTCCTAGCAAGCTGATGCCTTGGTACTGTAGGATTAAAATTCTAAATCATCTCAATGAAACGCCTGTGTTTCTGTTTTTAATTGTTGAAGTTAGAAAGGGAATAAACCTACATAATTGCAAATGGGTTTGGATTTCAATGTTAAGAGAAAGCTGTCATCTTAAATAAGCCCAATAACTCCTGGGAGCCAAGGTAATTTTCAAAAGATAATAACTTTGAACAAAAAACCCCAATGACCCAACCTTAAATGATATATATTTATAAACAGGAAAATAATTTTCAATTGAAGAGTAGTCCCTAGACATCACTACACTTCCACAGTAAAACAATTCTCAGCTTGAATCTAATCCAATTTCATAGCTTTCTACTGTCCTAGCATTGTACCCTTATCAGTTAAGATGCTAATTATTTCCGCTTTGACTGTATCATGTGATTCTGATAATATAAAGGAAACTTAAGTGATTAAACATACAATTATTCGACATTTGAAGATATCAAGTGGCAAGGTTCACTTTTTCCTCCTCTTCACTTATAATGCTATCGTCAAAGTACAGTAAAAGCCCTTTTGTACGGTGACTTAAGTGGTACCTTTTCTATAAATGCTCTGCACACTTCTTCCTTTCAGGAAGCAAAGGAGAAAAATAAACACATTGTGTGGCTTTTTACACTCTGCCTTAACCTTTAGAAAATGAAAAATACAAGGTCAAAAGGTAGTTACGTTAGAAAATATTCACCTGGACTTCTGTATTGATTTTTGTTAAGAGGGAAAGCCAATAACATATAGTTGCAAAATGTATTCATTAGCCCTAATGGCATGTTTCTAACACCAGAGCTCTAGTAGTCTTCCCCTCCCCCACTTTCTTTTTTAACGGTTACAGTACAACATTTCCTAAAAACTAAACCACTCCTTTTTTCTGTAATATAAATAATAAATCTGGTGTTACACAGAGGTAATACTTATTTTAAATTTCAATTACTTCTCTGAGAAAAAAAAAAACCAGAATCAGAATCCTTAATTAACTGTTCTTGGGCTGTCAAGAACATGTGTTTGACAAAAAGGGAGCATCTATGGGCACCAACACAGTAGGTCAGG
>JAVSBS010009542.1:0-27352 GCA_033124195.1 Coracias cyanogaster
TTATACTGAAAGACACTCATGTAAATTGAAAAAACAGGCTGCAACTTAACTTCTTCCGTACTGGAGCTATTAAGTAAACACTTTTCAAGACAGGTTGCTCTAAAGAGCTGCATTTCAGCTCTGTTCCTTTGACTGTCCACTTGCTTTTGTTCCTTCAAAGTTGGAAAGTGAAATGCGTTTTGACCATCACCTTCAGTAAGTATTATGGGGAAGCAGATTAAATATAGCACTTGTAATAGCTATTTTCATACTTGTTTGTTTGTTTGTTTTCCTAAAGGTCCAGAAGGGGCAAACCTTTTTATTTACCACCTCCCCCAGGAGTTTGGAGACCAGGACATTCTGCAGATGTTCATGCCTTTTGGAAATGTTATCTCTGCTAAAGTCTTCATTGACAAACAGACCAATCTGAGCAAGTGCTTTGGTATGTCAAATCTAATAAATAGAATAGTAAAGAACACTGTACTGAACAGGGGACCAGGAAAGAAAATTAACAGCACTGTGAGAAATGTCATACTGGAATCTCATTCCAAAAATAATGGATTGTTAATCCTCAAATGAGCAGGAAGATGCACAGACAAACTAGTTCTAACTAAAAATTGGATATGAAAAAACAATGATAATCTTCCAGTCTGACATCTCACATGAATGTGTCAAGTACATGAAACTAATTACACCCTATGTGGGGGAACGTCATTTAGTGTACTGTTAAACTGCCTTATTATGGATACCTAATTATTCTCTATTGTATAGCTGAGCCACTTAAAAACACTCTATGTTTAACCCATTACTTCTACATTACAGGATTTTTTTTCTTCTGAATTAAGTACAAGATTTTGCAATTAGTGATTGAATAGAGTGTACATGTAGTTCAGAATGCTTTGCAGACTATCTAGATATCCAGCTCCAGCTGATGTGGGTGGGCTCCAGTGTATTATGGAAGGTAGCATCTCCCGTTACCTTAGGGTAGGGAGCCTCACAAGATCAGTGTCAAGTTGCCTGGAGAACACTTTCAGCTGCCAGAAAATGAGGTCATAACAGAGGAGAGGATGACATGTTGGTATAAAACAAGGTCTAGGGTTGATTAAATGGGCTGATGTTCTTTTGAATAGCCTAGATGCACTAGTTCAGTGCTTTGATGGAGTGGAGTACAGAAAGTAAGTGAGTGGCAATCTGTTAGAGCATCAGTCTAATAATTGTGGTCTTATGCAAGACATGAAGAGGGTTTTGAAGGAGGAAAGGATCTCCTAAATATATGTTTTATAAGGTTTGACCTAAAATATTGGAGCTTCCGTAAAAGTGACAATTCTTTCCCAGAGTAAAAGAATGCAACTGTAGGTATGACAAAAGAGTAACCAGCCCAGTTACTACTAGTAACCCCTAGTTTCCAAAACTTTTTTGCACTGAGAGCATGCTCTTTGACCAGCACCATCCCTTAATTCTAAAGTGTCCCCATCTGAAATGTCCCCGTTAACCATAATACATGTTTCTTAGGTTACATGTCATTATCTTTTTAAAATCTACATTTTGTTATAATGTGTCTGTCCAAGGATTTGTCTCCACCAGGGCCATTCAGGGGTTCGGGGTCCCACAGCTATTGGGCTTCAACCTATCTTGAAATGGTTTGAGTTTATCTAAACAGACAGTACCAAAACACAGGGAGAATTCTTAAAGTTACTCAGAAATACCTACTGCACTGGAATTCAAGCAGTGCAACAATCTGAGGCGTTTTCACCTGAAGACAAGCCCTTAGTACACTTGGAAAGTTAATTCGGTTCAGAGAAAGGCTGTGACATTCTTTCTGCATTTTTCCATAGTCTTTCAGTTCATCTTTGAAGCATTCACCTCTTTAAGCTTTGCAAAAAATTGTTCATATCTAGACTAATATAGTACAGCACATCTCTGCAACAGGTTAAAATAGTCTCTGAAGCTGCAGAAAATTTGAAAAGTAGAATTGAAATTGACTCCTATTGATCTGGAGCCAGTTCAGGTTGTACGTTGGGGTGACAAAATCGGTGCCAAGGTCTCCAGGAGTCTTGATGAAATGTTGAATCAAGTTACATTAATCAAAATGCAGTGATTGTGGTGACAGCTGAAAAAATGTAAATTAGTTTGGGCAGGCAGCTCAATTCATCAGCTCGCTTCCCACACTTGCTTTTTGTGGGTCTCCTTTTAGTCTTTGATTACCTACTTACACATTTGGATTTATGGGACACTATTACCTAACTTGGAGTGATACACTGAGGTTATCTTATTTGAGGGAAAATGGAGGTGTCAACACTCAACAGATGGAGAAGTCCCCTGTCTTTTTGGCATTAGTCAGCTTTCACTAACATTTCAATTTCTCATTCTTCCTTCCCAGATATTCTGCCACCAGTGAGGGAGTTCTGCTTTAAAAACAAAAAGTACTGCAGTAGCAGAGGAAGTTGAGATGTTCAGATTCAGTAGGTTACTTGCTTGGTGGTGCTGCTAATCACCAGCAAAATCAGAATTAGTCCTGCTAATTTAACATACTAGCATACTCTGTACATACCTCCTCAGATTTATTAGCAAGAATCATCTATTTGTTGTTTTGGTCCCATATTTGTGTTCAAAAAGCTTTATTTTTTCTCCGTCTTCCCACCAAGAAACTAGGACAATAGTGCATCTGGAGAACCCATTTCTTTCCTCTATCATTGCTCTCGGTACAATTTGAGTTTGGATTTTTTTTTGTCTTTTTTTCCCTTGTAGTAATAGTAATAACAACAAGAACAACAACAACAATAATAATAATAATAATAGAACACCAGAAAGTTGGAAAGATTGTCCAAGGCTGTCCACTGGCAGAATTGGGAAGGGAAGGTGTGTTCTTAATGAGTCAGAGGGTAGTGAGATACAGTAATGAACATCTGTGTAACACTGCGGCTCAAAATGAAAAATTATTTTTCTTTGCAGAAAATGGGACTTTGGCATTATTTGCTTTCTTGTCCACCTCAAATGAATGCTCAAAAGATTAAATGGTGATGGGGATGGAAAGACAGTCCATTTATACCTGGAAGAGCCCTTCCATGAGCTCTCATGAGCTCTAGTTGATTCAGCAGACAAAGGGTTTCACTACTGAGGCTTATCTCTTGCCTTTCATAAGCCTTAGAATAGCAGAAATGAGAGATGCGAAAACAAGGCAAGGGAGGGGCGGCCCAATGACATCAGTGCATAAGTGCAGTCTACCCCATAGAAAAATTGCTACTCGAAGCATTAAAGATATTTATCCTGACTATAGAGATACCTAGAGATTTAAAACAAAAATCAGAATTGCCATGACAGGGTCTTTGAAAATTGATAAGAAATGTCATCCCATCCTCATGTAACCTGCCGTTTAAAATTCAGACAAAAAATGATGAATGGTCCATTCAGAAGAAGATAAATAAGGGAGGAGAATGCCAGGTTCCTCTGTAAGCGTTATAAATGAAGGTTCTCGATAAGGGTGCAGATGAAAGTGTAACAAGCGGATGTAGGTACAGCATTCTGTGTAGAGACAAATTATGAATCAGAATAGTAACAAAATGATAAAGGCTGGTGCCACTGACGCAGAAGAGGTTGTATGTTTGAATTTGTGGCTGAGTCAGGGAAGCTAATAAAGAGACATAGAATGAGGTGACTTGTGTCACTCCCCTGGAAAGTAAGCATAGCCTGAGCTAATTGTTCTTCTGTCATCACCGGAGGTGTCTAAATTGCTGACATGAATGGTGGGTGGAAAAGCTACCTCTGGGTGTGCTTTCTTCTCTTCACCATTCACAGATGCCATCTAAGTGACTAGTTTAGATCAGTTGCTTAACTTTCAGGTGGGTAAAACTAGCTAAGATGAAGAGGAGCTGAGGTGATAAGTTCATCGCAGAAGATTGTTCTGAATGCACGTAAGAGAACAAAATGAAGGTCAGGAAAGCTGTAGAGGAAAATGCTGAATTGTCAAGGTGTGTAAGAGTAACTACATCTCGGTTGTGGAGCACCTGCCTGTAAGGTGCTACAGCTGCGTTCCACCTCATGGTAGATCTCTTTTCTCTCCCTGAGGATCCCTAGAGATCAAAGCTGAGCTCTGTGAGCTAATGGAAGTAGACACAGGAGTGCAGTGCTAAGACAGTGGAGTCAGGTGAACAGTCATGATCTCCAAGAAGAAAATAGGGGAAAGGAAGAAGGGAAGAGAGTGATGAAGCTTCTTAGGATATGGCAGTAATATTAAGAGGAAATGATCCAGTGGAGAAAGTGAGGAAGTGACAAGAGTTACTAAAACCAAGGAAAGTATGGAGGAGCATTTATTATCCCTTAAGGAGGTAACAAATAACTAACCACAGAACATGAGTAAAGCACATGGGCTTTGGGCAGGAGAAAGTGGGCAGAGATTTAGGTGAGAGGTGGTTTTGAGTGGAAGGAACAGAAGTTAGCCTGAGAAGAGTCTTAAGTTAACTAGTTTGAAGTTGATTTAAGGTGAAACCATAGGGATTGTCTATGAAGGAGAGCCCCTGAACAAGGACCAGATGACTTGATGAGCGGGTTTTTTTCTTTACAATGGGGAAAGCGTATCGTTCTGACACTGAGGGTGGGAAAGGGCAGCAGTGCAAGGTAAGCGAGAGCCACAAAAGAACAGGTTAAAATGATGGTAAAAAGAGGTTATGAAACAGAAGGTACGCAGGCACTAAGCACAAATGGATAAGGCAAGGAGAAGAGAGGCGCTGAGAAGCCTGTGTGTTAGGACGGAAAATAACATGTGTGGGATCCATGCGTTAACAGAGTGAAGGGATATGTGTTAAGGCAAATTCAAGTGGAAAGAAGAGGGAGCATTTTAAAGCAGATGTGTAATAGCAGGCTGGGTACAGTAGTAATTAGCCAGGGCTGAGGCAGAGCAGCAGTTAGGCGAGCTTTGCAATTGCAAGTGGGAGGCCCAGATATGAAAATGAATTTTGAGCATCCAGAATCAGGGAGATTTGAGTCCATTATGAACAGAGCATTTTTAGTCTCCTGGGGAAAAGAAAGCTGAGCCAGGCCAGCCATTCTGAATTACCTGCACAAGCATCATCCCTCTAGTTAGTGTTCGCAAACGAGGAGCAGAAGATCTGTAGTTCTCATCAAGCCCTGCCATTGTCTTTACAACGCTGCTTAATTTTGATGCTTGCGTGCCCCTTTGGGGACCAAGAGGCTGTATTAATTAACATTTAATGTACCTTGAGATCTTGAACTGTAAGGAGCTGTCAAAATACAAAATATTAATATTGCAACTGTCCTAGGCTAAGCCCGAGGAGATGAGTGTTTCATAGCACATGGGACTAGTGCATATGAGCTCACAATCAGGTGCGCAAATGTGTATAGGCTTTCGGTTTCAGCTTCACATCTGCAGACTGGCCTAATAGTACTTCCTAATAAACTGGGAGGTAGGTAGATGCTACACTGAAAAGTGTCACCGTAATGAATATCTTCAGTGCCTAAGGTAGGTAGGTAAATAACAGATTGGAAACTGCATTGCTGCAGAACTGGCCAACGGCAAAGGGGAAGGCAGTGGAAATGGGAGAGGAAATGGGATACAAAGTGTGGTCAAAGAACTGATAGAAAGGGAGGTAACTGTGTCAAACAAATGGTAATAATAAAATCCTAACAAAACGCCTTGTGACATTTATTCTAACCTATAGTTCGCTTTCTCTCCCGCCTCCGTTCTGTGTCTCATAGGTTTTGTTAGCTATGACAATCCAGTCTCTGCACAAGCTGCTATCCAGGCTATGAACGGCTTTCAGATTGGCATGAAACGCTTGAAGGTTCAGCTGAAACGCTCCAAAAATGACAGCAAACCTTACTGATCTTAACCCCAGATGCTTACTGCTCTTATTTTAGCTTTCTTAGGGTAAGTCCCATGAGCAAACCTGTCCTCTGCAGGGGGGTTAAGAAAGAACATAGAGCCAACCTTCACCAAGAGACAGTTATTTTTACAGTTACCACTTCCATTTCCCCACTTGTCCTTATTACACTTGGCTCCCATTTCCTTGCCAAGTAATTACTGAGTTGTGTTACTGTATTTTGTTTTGCAGCATAATTTATCTCCTTTTTAAAAGAAAAATAAATGTCTTGAAAGTCAAAGCAACACACACACACACTCAAAAAAAATGTGCAATTTAACTCTGTGAACCCTGGTGCCATTAGCACACAATAAAAGTTGTTTTCTATGGATGGATCGTATTTTACCAGGGTGGCACCAGCAGTTTATAGGTTAAACAAAATGGCCTCATGCCAGTTGAAGCACTTATTTTGCAACAAAAATTGAAACAAGTCTTTCCACTACATAAACTTGTTTTTTGAGAAGATTTTTTTTTTTTTTTCAGTTCAAATCAACGTATTGTTATATATTAGTCTGATTTTACACTGGTCGTCTTTATATTTCACTTTTTTTTTTAAGTTCTTGTTTTTTTGGAAAGGATTAATGTAAAAAAGATTTAGAGATCTGTTTCTAAAGCTACAGGGTTTAAAATAAAAAAAAATAAAATAAAATGAGTGACAATACTTGATGTTTCTTGAGAGATAAATTTAATAATAATAAAAAAGAAAGCCACAGGCCTGTAAATTTTATTTGTAAAAAGCATTTCTATTTTTATACAAAATTTTTACTGCCTCAGAAATAATGGAAGTTATTTATTGCCTATTGTTAACTTATTGGATACCTAAAGAGCAGCTCTCTATGCTAGCTAGATCCTTTGAAGTAGTCTCTAGAGTAATTGTGCCAAGAATGGGCGCTTTTTCACTGTTGAACCCTACACCCTTTACAGTTCATGCTTTTATCCTCTTGTTTGTATTTGTCTGGTTATTTTGTTCGTAGTTTCCATTACCTAGTTTAAAGTTCAGTTGTCTGCCCTTTTATTTCCCCCTGCCCGTACCTTTCTGTTACATTTGTAGAAACTGGTTCTTTCCTCTCTTTCCTCCCCAAAGAGGAATCCATTCTCTCTTGACTCCTTTCAGATGGATTCTTTTGGGGTTCCATTGTGCTCTTGTTGACAAGTATTGTAAGTTAATGCAAATTATGTGAATGGCTCATAGACTCTACTGATAAAAGATTTGCATTAGTTTTCTCCTGCACCCATAAAAGTGATTTTGTTTGTGCTGCATAGATTCTGTGTAACTTTTTTTCCTCTTCCTTGTTTTTTCCCTAGACATCTCCATGCCCGTTAGCCCATCGTTTGCCTAGCATGTCCCTGTGGCGTCTCAAAAAAAAAAAAAAGTTTCATCGTCCCGTCATTGTTTCTGATGTCTTTCTGACCTCACATCATATTTGGTTCTCCTACTGACCTTTGATCTAGTTTGACCTTTGAAATTTGCATGTGACCTCATCTAGCTATGAATTCTGGGAAGTCAATGTGAAAAAACATTGCTGCATTCATGCAAGACTGAAATTTATTATTAGATAAATTAATGATAGGATTTAAAAACAACCTGTGGCAAAATGTTTTTTCTTTCTTTCCTTTTTTTGGTTCTCTTTTTTCCTTTGGGTTTTTTTGTTTGGGTTTTTTGTTTGGTTTGGTTTTGTTTTTCATTTCGTAAAAAAAAAATAAAAAAAAAAACAGACTTGAAAGTATTATACAGGGATTGGCATTCTGCCTGGTCACTGGTGACAATAGCAATATGTGTCCAGAGGCACAGAATGTTGGTTTCTAACAGACTACTTCCAAAACAGTTTGAGAAATAAAACTGTCTGATTTTAAGTCTCTAGAGGTCTGTAATAGTTTTTACATTTTTCAGGCAGTGTAAAGTTTTTTGATAAGGCCATTTTAGGTGGCTCACTTTCTCATTAAAGTATATATATAGAACCACTTTTTGTAGATTAGTATAAGAAAATATTTACCCTGTTTTAGGGCAAATGCTACCTACTTGTGTCACCTTTTGCTGAACTGACTCACAGTTAGACAATCCATGGTTTAATGCACATGAAATTACCTATATTTTATACTGTTTCAATGTACAGAAGAAAGGTTACTGTAAAATGTGTTACGTTGGTGCTTCTGTGAATTAAGTTGTGGTTTCATCATGAGTCTTATGGTCTTAAGTGTTCTATGTTTATAAAGGATGAGTTTAAAATTGGTTTACTTGAACAACAAGAACAAAAACAAGATTCAAAAAAAAAAAAAACAAAAAAAGTTGTTTGCTTAAAAAATAAAAAGAATTTCATGTGAAAAATTAAAAAATATTCCAGAATAAGTTTGTGTTGGCTTGTGACGCATTGATGTCATTTTTTTATTGTGGACAATTTAGATGTGTTTGTGTTCAGCAAAATGTGATCGGTTTTTCTTTTAAAGAAAAAAAAAAAATCAGTGAAACTATAGTGCCAAATTCCAAAGGTACTTTCTTCCTAGAGCTTCAGTGTGTTTCTTGTGTGAAGTAATTTGATAACATGGGTATTTTATTATGTGTTTTGTATAAATCCCTAATATTTAAAGAAAAAAGAGGTTAAAAAGTTTGTTAACTTGCTATCCTGTGGTCTTGTTGCCTGAAATTGTTATTGTTTGTTATTTCTCTTTGATGTTTTTTGTAAAACATTGTATAAGTGCCCATGTTTCACTTTTTTAACCACTCTGCACACATCAATGCTGTGAAAGCAAACCTCACTATGTATTTTCTTCATATTGTATGGAAACCTCTAAGGTGAGAAAGTTTTGAACTTTTAACCCTTTCCACCCAGAGCTGTCTTGAGTGTTAATACCTTTTATACATTCACCATTTTGCTGTTTATTTTTATATATATATCTATATCTATAAATATATATATACTTAGTTTTTTGTGGTTTATTTAATACATGGTTGAAATCAGAACAATGCACAGGGCAGATCTGAAGGACAAAAATATTTTACTGCTGTCTAAATTTCTTCTGTATCTATAACTAAAATTATTTAAAACCGTAATTAACTTGTGGGTTTCCTTTTTAGATTTGGGGGATTTTGTCTTTTCTTAAAGAGCTTTTAATATGCTGCTGGAATATGCTATTCAGTATTAATAAAATAAAAGTAAAAGAAAACAATTCTTTAATTATCTATTGTGTGAGCCACTCCCAGACAGGAGTGGTAAATCCACCATTTGAAAACCTTGAGGAGAAAAAAAAAAAAAAATATTTTTGTAATTTAAATAAATGAACTTTTGCTTAAATCAGATGCACTAGATCTTCCTGGGTGAAAATTCAGTGTGCACTGCAGTTAAACTACTTTTTATGGATAAAGTTTACATACACTGTAATGTTTGGTGTTATCTGCCATTATTTGTAACGGCAATATATTGGCTTACTCCTGCAGACACTCGTATTGAGAGGAGTAACTTTACTCGTACAAGTAGTCCACGGGAATATATATGTGGTGATGTGGGTGTTTGCTGGAGGAAGCTCTGTGTAAGGAACCAGAAAAGAGATGCTGGTAGCCCTTTTCACTGCGTTGAAAGTCTGATTAGGTTGCATTTCTGCCGCACAAGTAGTGACCAACAACCAAATTCGGTTCTTTGCTACCGGTCTAGAGAATTCATTGCCAATCCAGTGCGTGTGGGCAGCAGTACCTGCTACTGATGCTAAAGTGCCATACCTTCTTCCACTTCCTATTTCTATCTGATTATATTTGAAGCCGCCTAAAATTAAAAAACAAAGCCCTATACGAACAACATCAGCTGGTGCACTCTTGTCTCTCATCCCCAACTTAAATGCTTCTTTATGTAGAGCCCTGGGATGGAAAGGACTAGCCTCTAGTGATGCAAAAAAAGTTTCCTTCTTATAGCACATGCACTTATAAATAAATGATCTATACTTTTCTCACATGTTTTTACTACTGCTGGGGCCTTCCTACACCCTTTGAGGGCTATTTTGTACTACTTGCAGCAATTTTGCGTATTCGAAGTATCATCTCACGTACGTTATATTATATATATGTACATATATATATAATATGAGATCATCATTTGGATTGTTTAGACTGTCTCACTAATTTTTCTCATTGTGCCCACCGTATAAATTTCCCAAGCTTTTTTTAGATGCCCTAGTGTGTCCTGCGGGTTTACCAGTCCGGTTAGAGCGGTGATGCCTTTGGTCCTCGGGCAGGGTAACTCGGCGTCGGGCTGCCCCGAATTACGCTACACGGGCCATTGGCTTAGCAGTGGGAGAGGAGGAATGTGTCTGTACGTCCAGGCAACAGAGGTGGGTCATTGCTGAGAAAACTGTCCATCCTGAAATAAATTTCTTTTTTAAATCGAATACAAAACCAAAAACCCCAAACATACACCTCCTTGGAGAAAAATTATCTACCAGTTCTCTTTCAAAATATTGAAAGGAAAAAGCTGCAAGGGTGCAAGGGCCTAATAAGAGAGGAAGAAAAACAAGGGAAATTGCTTTACAAAATTCTAATCAAAAGACTAGACTAGTTGTTTTTTCAACAAATGAGCTAATTGCAATGAGATGGCAGTCCTCAAAGGAGTAACAAGTTCATCTTTCTTTCACCATAGGGGTTACAGTTCCTTGGCTTGTGCTACTCTGGAATCATTTTACTGTTTCTGTTTTTATTATCTTAAGTGCTAATTAACAAAAGGAAAAAAAATATCCTGTAGTTTCATTACCTTTTTGGATAATGTCATACGAAAAAAAAAAAAAAAACAAACCTATGTATTTGTGTTTTTTTTGTGCTGTGAGAATTGTTGTTTGTAGATTAATAATACTATCATTTTGTTTAGAATTACAGACTAGTTTTTAAGTATTGTCTGAGAAAAGCCAAAGTTAATGCAATCTAGTGGAAACTGTAAGACCATTTGAGTATTGTTTCTGTTTTATTGATGCATTTGGATTTTGTTGTTTGATGGAATTTGAGCCAAAAAAAAAAGAACAAAAAAAAGTTATTAAAAAAAAAAAGCAGGCTTTCCTATTTCTACAACTTGATTGTACTTATGCATTTTGTACCAGTGGAACTTTTTATACTGGAGATTAAAAAAAAATGGAAATTTTTGTGGCTTACTCTTGTGGGCCCCCTCGATCATGACTGATTTTCAAGTTTGATTTCTGGACGGTAGAAAGAGAGTTGGTTTTGTTTAGAGAATTCAAAACTTTGGCTTGATTTCTTTTTTTCCCTTTGCTTATATCTAGTGTTTAGAATTTTGTCTTAACAAAAGCGGTAAGTTTCACTTTTTATTCTGTATCGTGCAGTTACACAATAAGGTAATTAGAATTAGGAGTACTCGGTCACTTTGCGTGGATAAATGTATTAGTTAAAACGTTAGGGGTTTGCTTTTTTGCTGTTTAGATCAGAGTTTTTTCTGATTCTTCTGTCCTCATTGTGAACATAACCGTGTAGTTGAAACAGTCAGACTTATTTTTGTAATGTATGTTATTGTGTGATGCAGTTTTTTGCTTCTGTCTCCAATATTAAACCATTTTCCTAATACTTGTCTCTCTACTTTGTGTGTTGTATTGTTGGTGGTCATTCTGTGTTGGTAATACATCTACACACCTCACTGTTTCACGTGCCTGTTTTTTTTTTTCTCTATTTGTTGGTTGTGTACAAAAGATACAGTCGATTCCACCTAAGTGAATATCTGATTGGGGGGCAAAAGAGGATTTGTACATTTTAGACATGTTATGCTTTCTTTGATTTTTATTTTTATTTTCTCTCTCTCTTCCTCCCCCTAGTCATGCCTTATCACTTGGATAATCTATCTGAGCAGGAAGCATTTTAAATGAGTTTCCTGCAAAGTCATATTGAAGGTAGCTTTTGTTAGCTTTCTAACTGCAAAAGCTTCACAAACACACAGAAGCCATCTGAAAAGATTTTTTTTTTTCTTTATTTCTTTTTTTGCTGTGACATTTCAGTCACTCTGGAAAATGTGGATTATGGAGATCAATTCTTCCTAGTCTTTAAAAAAAAAAAATAATACTCTGCCACTACTTCACAGAAGCATATGAAACATTCAAGAAAAGGAGGATATAGCCTTGGGATTTCTTCCAAACTGCACAGTAATCTGATGGCATATGGTGTTAGTCAAACTCCTTAGAAACTAATCACATCTTAACTAGGACTGTGAGAGCCTGCAAAAGCCTACCAGGTGATCGAGCTTGTTATGTGCAGTTATACATATAATAATTTTAAAAATAAAATAAAATCCAAGTGAGCACAGGAAACTTTCTGTTAAAGCCAGTGGAAGTAAAAAGAATAAGAAATGATGGGAAAAAAATCCCCCGTTGTTCAAGTGGGTGATATTTTTGCTGTGGGCTTACAAAGCAGATCATTCTCAGCACTGGCTAATACTATTACACAAATCTCAAAAGGGACAAAAGAAATACCATAGCACTTTTTTTCCTATTATTTTTTACAGTTGGCTTATAGCTTTTTTTATTCTTTCTATAATTTTTTCCTCCTCACGAGAATCTCTCTGCTCTCCCCTAGCCGGTGTCTATCACAATGAAATAAAAGCTGCAAAAGAAAAATCTATGTTGTTCTGGTTTACAAAAAGTCTCTCAGAATTCTCTGTCTGATCGCAGATACAAACCTTACAATTTGGAGAGGGGAAAAAAATAATAAAACCAAGCAAACCAAACCCAAGGAGGAGAGAGCAGCACTGGCGAGTGCTCGCTGGAATTCAAGCCATACGCCCCCATCCCTTTCCTTTGTCCCACTTTCTGTGATGCTCAGGAATCGAAGACCACTTAAAAGTGCTCTTATGAGACCCAAACAACACTCCTCCCTCTTGTCTCCTCTCCCCTGGTCTTTCTGGCACTCTGGCTTTGGCTCACACACACACAGCCCCCTCCTCAACTAATGTCTTACGAGGTCGTGACGCACTGGGTGTTTCCGTGTGGTGTCAGCAGCGACGTTGGCTCCTGCCTTTGGAAGCATTTTGAAATTTTCTGGTGGCTCATGAGTTGGCCTGGTTGTTACTGCTCAATTTATTCTTAATTTTTTTTTTGCTTTCTTCATTTTTCCATTTCCACGAAAGGCAAATAAGTGACAAGTCTGGAGTCCCAAACAAGCTCAAGTGTGGTCTTGCAGGGTCTGTTGTCAGAGGTCAGGGGTCCAAGCAACTCTTCAGTTTAATCTAAAACCACAGAAGCCTGTAGCAGACAGCCCGGGCAGGGAAGCAGAAATGGATGGTCAGACTATATCCTGGGTCTTTGACACCTCTAGAGTTTATGATACTGATTTGGATAATTTTGACACGAGTGGATTCAGTTGAGTAAGTCTTGACTTGTATGAATGATAAATCAGAATTGCTCTCTGGGTTTTTTAGGTTGCTATGAATGTTTTGGTTTTTTTTAGTTCTTTGTATTTTTTTTTCTCCACAACTTGGTCTTAGGAAAGAAACTAGAGCTTTGTGAAGGGTCTTTTCTTCCAAAAAAAAAAAAGACATACACCGCAGTTGGGTTTCTTTTAAATACTCAGGGCTGAAAGATACAGGGTTTTCTTTTTTTTTTTTTTTTTTTTTATTTCAACAATGGGGAAAAATGAGTTCCTTAAAGCAATGCAGCTGAACAGTTTGTCCTGCTTAAATGCATGCTTTTAATTTCAATTATGTAAGGCACCTTGCAGTGTTAGCAAAATGTCTCTTTGTTAGCTATATGTGCATCGCCATGGGAAATTACCAAACTGTCACAAGACTTGCTGATTAAAGAATAGCCTGCCAGAGTGTGTGTGCCTTTGCCCAGTGTGACTCTTAGGTATTAGGCTAAGGAAAACAGTTTAACAAAATGTAGTGTGAATCATTCCTGATAAGTGAATAAAGCATTGTGACCAAGAAATCAGATTATTCACTTATCAGGAATCGACTGTACTGATAGTTTGCCTGATTGTTTTTGTTCCTCATCTCTGTTGTAGTTTCACTACTTTGCTGTGTTCTGTTTTTTCTCTCATGCTCTTAGCAAAATCACTGGGAATATCCCTTCGTGTGATCATGAAACGTGCTACTGAGTAACAAATAAATAAAAAAAAAAAACAATTTAAAATATAAAAATGATATCTTAACAAAATCTATGCACTTGCTATCAGGAACACAATACTGGATGTGTCTTATATATATTGAACTATAATAGTATTCAATTTCTTAAATAAAGCTTAAGAAAGGATTCTGTTGTCTGTAAAATTTTATGAGCATTAAATGAAAAAAACCAAACAAACCATGTTTCTAGGGTTGGGCACTTTTTGTTATATGAAATCTTACTGGGTACATGGTCTATAACCATGCCCAGGCAAATGTTATATAATTCACTTGATACTTCGTTACTAACGGAGGCCTTGAAAATTAGGCTTACTGAAGTGTGTGGGGAGAAAAAGTCTTACCATTCAATGAGTCACAGCAAAAGGTACTAAAATGCAGAAATTTCTATCTTTTTCTGTATTTGCAAAAGCAAATGTGCTGGTTTTTGCACTAAAACTAAGGAACAGCTGAAATAAGTGAATCAGAAAATGTAACGAAACAATGCTACATTTCTTCCATAAATAATATTTTACTTCTTTTTGGTATGTGACTTTTTTTCCTCCTGATTCGAGACAGGTTTAGAATAAAAAAAGGAAATGCTTTATGCTCGAAACCACAGATTCAACACTGGAGGTAAAAGCATCTTTTTGTGGAAGATGTGTGGCTTACTGTACGTTTCCTGTATCTGAGCCTTCTCTTAGGAAAACATTTTCACATTAAAACCCATGAATTAAATGAGAATCAAATAAGTAAAACTGTGGAGTACACCAAGAAATTCATTCCTTCAATGATTGTACAGTTGCCACAAAATTGTAGGTTTTGAACAATTAGATTTTTATGGAAATGCCCGTACTTTTTGTATTTAGCAAACTTTCAATATTGTCAGACTTTGGCAAAAAGATCCAGGAGAGTGGTGGGGGATTGCTTTCTTTTTTCTTTTGAACTGCATTACTGCCTCACTTTTCATATGCCATTATATTATCTGAAAAAAAAAAAAAAATTAAATTGTGGAAATCTATCTGCTGCTTGTATCATTCTCCTCTATTCATACATATTTAGCAAACATTATTGAGCTCAACATCCAGCGGCCAGGTTTGTCAGGCTTGTAAGCCTGGAATATTGCTCCACCAGAGAGGCCACAGAGATGATTGACCTTGGTGGGCAGCAGGATGGTCCTGTCCATCCCACATCTGCACAGAGCACAGCCCTGGTTTTCAGGGGCTGCTGATGTAACACAAATATTAAGTAATAGCAACGATTAGCTCATATTTGTATTCCCTCTGATTTTCCTCTATAGCAGACTTTCTTTTTGCCATTAAAGGGAGCTGGAAAGGTGCAGTCATTTTCTGAATCATTCGCCCCTGTTGATAACCTAATTGTTTTACATGAATGCTAATATTTCCCTCTCACACATTTATATCTATCAGCTAAATCAGCAGTAAAGTGAACTCTTCTGGGATACATTCCTATATCAATTAGTGAGGATTTATGCTCCAAAGCACCATTAACATTAATGGGAGTGTGCTCTTTAGCATAAACAATTGGTGATAGGTCTGGTGGACTTTATTTCATAAACAAAGAAGTATCTGAATCTTAGAGACTTGTTTCCTGAAGACAGTACTTTGGGGAGTGATGTCCTACTCTCCCAGGACACCTCACTCGCAGGACGTGCATAAATTGTTAAGTTCCCGGCAAAAGGAGACAGTGTCAGCTGAAAAATGGGCTAACTTCTAGTACAAAGTTTTACTGTCGTTTTCCTTTCTGAAAAAACTGCCTGAGAACATACCAGACAGAATTTTCATCGTTATCTCATATCCCTCCAACTGATGGCTTGAAAAATTTCACTCTTGCCTCGCCCACATTGCATGGTGCCGCATGATGGAGACCACAGAGGAGTTGGGGGGAGGGATTTTAGAAAGCAGCAGAAAGGTCACCAGAGATAGAAAGTAGTGAGTTTATCAGCTCCCTGAACTGTAGGTTTCGCTACTCCATGCCTTTGAGTAGAGACTTCAAGGGGACCAGTAAATCACCAAGTCTCACCTTTCACATGTAGGACAATATAGTTGCCCCCTCACCCCACGCTTGATCAAGCCAACAAATACATAACCAAAGGGTTTCAGTCTTGATCCGAAGCCTCTGGGAGTTGGGGTGAAAGCCCACCACTTCCCAGAGGTGCCATCATTGGGTGGATCCCTGCCCAAGCTCCTGCAGATGATTTTTCTGTTGGTTCTGTCTCTGTTCAGTTCAACTACATTGAAGACCCCTTTTATATCTACCGTTTTCCCTTCCAAAGGCACTCATAGGCGGGTCTCAAGTTGCTTTTCATCCCTTTTTTTCATAAAATAAATATATCGTGTGCTCAAAGCATCTATGAACAATCGTTGGATTTCAGTCCCTGAATAATTTGTGTGCTGTATTTCTGCATACTTCTTTTTCTTGTTGTTTTTTTTTCTGACTTCCTTTCTAAATTTGGAGTACCAGAGCCAGATGCATTATTTCAACATCAAGTCTAGTCATACCACATGCAGAAATTAATAATTTTATCCTTCCTCTGGATTACACAGTCAGGGGGGTTGCATCAGTCCTTGCAAAGAATAACAGACTGACAGAATTATTTTGGGTGCTTTTTTAGCGTGCTTGAATCCCTCGCAGATGTGCTGTGCTCCAGTTTCCTACATGTGTGGTCTGCTTGCCTGTTCTTAAGCTTGAAAGCTTGCTTACAACTACACTAAGAGTACTTTTGTGTAACTCCTGGTCCTCCTCATTATTTTCCAGTCTTATCAGCAGTTTTAGTATTTACTTCCAAGTCATTAGTGAAAATATTCAATAGCGTTCAGACCTATTACTTATCCCCAAAGAACACCTCTAAAAAAATACTCTCTGACAGTGATTCCCCTTTGACAGCTTCTTTGTTGACATGTCAGCCTGTTCTTAATCCATTTTATGTGCCTTGTATTGATAGGGTAGAATGCTAATTTTTTTAATCAGGATCTGCTGCACTGTCAAACATACAAAAGTCAGAATACATTCCATCTTTGCAATTACTTTTATCAGCCAAAACCTACAATCACATCAGAGAATGAAATCAAGTTTGACAACCTTTCCTCCCTAAAAACATGTTGATTGGCGTTAATTGTTTACCTCTTCTTTAATGTCTTCTACCCTTTTATACTCGTATCAGTATTTCCATTATTTTGCCAAAGTAATGTCAAACTAGCCTACCATGAGCTGGGTCACCCTGCTTGTCTTTTACGAATGTGAGCTGGAGAACGGCACATCCCGCATTGTCTGGGATGCTGCTGGTGTGCTTGAAGAGTCCTAAAGGTTCATATCAATGGAGCAGAGCTCTTTATCCCATTCTCAGCCCAAAGCACCTGGGGCTACCTGCTTGGAAATACTGTGTCTGTAATAGCAATGGTAGCTAAGGAGACTGATACAGACTTGAACCTGAAACTGTTTTATCCTTCGCCTGACCTGTAGGTATGTAAAAGAAGAGAATTTATGACATTTCCTCTTTCACTGCAGCATGACTAGCAGTTTTCCCATCATCTCCATATGCCAAAGTTCAATGCTAAAATGAACATACTTAGAGAAATTTTTGCAACTGTCCTCCTCTGCTCACCCAGGTAGAGCTGACGATGCAGTGAGTGGGGAGCCACGGGTTAATGCATATTTATTTCTACGTCAATAGGAAGCATGGGGGAAAGTAAAATACTTTTTCATTCAGTCATCCTCCTCTGAATAGATACAGTCACTCCTCACTGAGGCGCATGAGTTAAAGCCCTGTGGCTCTGAAGCAGACAGTGGAGAAGAGTCAGTACCATCTAGGGAGCAGGGGATACGTGGATGCACAGAACCTATCAGACGAGACATCATTTGGAAATCAGGAGAAATCGGAGTTAGTCAAACTGACCTGACACCACGTTAGTAGAATAAAATGGGTAAGCAGCAGCAGCAAAAATGTAGATAAAATGGGTAAGCGGAAGAAGGTGATGTGCAGTTCTATGCAGCAGCATAGAGCTCTGAGCTCTGCTCAGGTCACAGCAATGCTCTATAGGTCCCTAATCATGTCTCTTGGGCATTGACCATAAGGTGCTGAGTCTGCCCAGGAACCTCAACCTCAGCACAGCACTCCTCAAAGCAGTCATGTGCTGCTGCTTAACCCTGTAGACATCTCTGCTAGTCAGGGTAATATACACGCATCCTGGAGACAATCCCACTGGAAACAGCATGCCTAAGATCAGGGAGTGAAGGAGCTGTCTGGAGATGTTACTGTCTTTCCATTGTCTGTAAGAGGAGCAGAACTCCGTTTCTTAGTAGAGACACTAAGTATTGCCCCCAGTGCCCAAGGATACCCTGCTTAACTACTGGCTCCAACCACTGCAACAGAAGGGCACAGGTCTCCTTCAGGTCCTTTGTCATATCTGCCAACCTCATGTGAGTGTCTCGTGCTACTTTAGGTATCTCAGATAGCACTGCTCACCTCTGTTTAGGTGATTCAGTCAAGCCCTGAATGCCTAGCTCAGCCAACTTAGAGACCCAGGTGCACCAACAGTCTTTGTCGCATGTTGGGCAACAGGAAACTGGTCACCACAGTTATATCCTGCTTTCCCTGAAGTAGGCAAGCATGGCTCAGTCTGTTTGCCAGACATGGTAAATGTCTAGTACTGTTTGAGAGGTCTTAGAGTCTCTGAAATATCCATGAAGGCTTTGCAGACATGATGCAGGATGAATAGGACACCTGTGACCTCCAGCGTGGGTTATCCTAGGCCATTTCAAGGGCTGTAAATTACAAAAGCATAGGAGACTTGTGCATCCAGATACCAGGCTAAGGATACTCAAGTTAGAAGCATGAGGCATGAGCTGAATCCCACTTTAAGGCCTTTATCCACTTTCCTAAACCTGGGCCACATTGGATACTCCAGGGCAACTCAAATGGCATTGATGCCTGCATTTATATAAAAAATTGAGCTCTAGGGGTCTAATTTGTAGACAGCTGAAGGTGAAATTCAGTGAATCCTATTGTTAACAAATGAGCCCCAGGTGATGTTCCACAAGACCTAAGTGGGAATTGTGCTGAAAAAAACACCTGCAGCAGGTCTCCTTTGTAGGGGATAGATGTATGCAGAATATCCCTGTGACAGAAAAGCCAGACCCCTGAGGAGTTGTACTTACGCATTCTAAAAAGCACCTCTGACATTAGTTTCATCCTATTCAGCCTCTGGTGCTGAGAATCCCCAGGAAACGATCTCTTACTTTTCTTGTGGATGTGGCCAAAACATCACATAATTTGTGCCACACCAGCGTCAGTGTCAGATCCTGATGTAACCATGCCACATAGTGAAGGACGTCCCCACTGCCCAGACCCTGGATCCTCCTGCTTGAAAGAATAATAAAATAAAAAGCAGGAATCTTCACAACCTCTCTGGGCAATTTGTTGACTGTCCTCATGGTGAAGAGCTTTTCCTGATATCCAGCCTGAATGTCTCTTGTTTCAGCTTATGCCTCTTGCCTCTCAAGCCCTGCCATATGCCATTGCAAAAAGCCCTGCTAAAACATCTTGATAAGTTCCTCATGGATATCAGGGGAGGGTGCAGCTAAGTGCCTCCAGAGCTGTCTCTGCTTCAGGCTGAACAAGCCCAGTTCCCTCAGCCTCTGCTGGTAGGTGACTGCTCCAGCTTGCCCAAACATGCTGGTGGCCCTCCACTGAATTCCCTCCAGTTCATCCATTACTTTTCTGTACTGGAGGAATGAAAAACTGGCTGCGGTATTTAGATGTGGTGTAACATGTGTCTTAGAGGGTGAGTGTGTTTGTGATAATCTCTTCCCTTATTGTCCTAACTCTGCTGCTCTTCATGCAGCCTAGGATGTTGGCTTGCTTTCCTACCAGGGCACACCGCTGGCTTACGGTCACCTTCCACCAGGATACCCCAGGTCCTTTACAGCAGAGCTCCTCCCAAGCCCATCCAGCCTCACTTGCCTTTATCACTTCAAGCATCTCTTCCTTCTAGGATGCAGGTCTCTGCATTTGTCCTTCTTGAATTTCACAAAGCTCCTGCTGACCCTTTCCTCCAACCTGTAGTGATTGCTCTGAATGGCAGCCCTGCCCTTCGTGATGCCCCCCCTCCCACCCTCCCCACCCCAATCAACTTGGTGTCATCTGCAAATGTGACAGGATGGGATATGACGCAGTATGTAATACAGATGTTGCATTTGCACTTGCCTTGGTTTGTGCTGGTCCTTCTACAGGTGGCTGAATCTAGTGCAAGTGGAGACTGAGGACATAGACTGTACATTTTAGTATCTCACTGACTCCTCTTTCCTCTCACTTTCATGACAAAATGTGGATAGGTTAAAAAAAGAAGGAAACACCAGAGGGTGCTAATAAAGGAAATTAAGTTTCTTGTCTAGGAAGTACATTGTAACTAGTGACACAGCACTCTCAGAGGACACCCTGGAAGGCAGGACTGGGATTTCTGCTCACCAAGATGATGTGAGGCACATTCTCGGGCAATGTGAAATCCCAACAGCTACAAGTGTTTATGGAAGTCCACAGCAGTGACAAAGCCAAAGCTATGGCTGCAGTACTTCCAGGATGGCCAAGACCTTTGTGCTTGCAGGTGACAGGAATCCATCCACCCAATACTTTACCTTGTTAACTGGGTGTCAGTTTGCTGCCAGCAGCCAAAGATACTCCTCCTTTCAACAGTCATGAACACAACTTGTGGCACAAAGTTTAGAGCATTGTACTCTCCTGTCTTTATCACAGCTCTTTTTGCAGCTTATCTTTGGCCCCACATGCTCAGCAGACCTCAGGTTTCCAGCAATCTTGTGGGTGGGGTAAGGGAAAACAATACCACTATCACTCAATTAGGAATTGAGAACATGCTGACTAGAAAGGCATGGCGACCTTGGCCAGCATATGTGCAGGGAGAGGAAGGTATCATGAAGGGCTCTTTCTCCTGCCCCTCCCACATCCCAGGTTCCTGTCTCAAACCATGGCTATACAAGCCTAGAAGATAAGGTTGCATAGGCAGGGCTGCCTTCAGTTATTTTCTTTGCAAACAGCATCTACAGAGCCATTAAATCCCATGGTCACCTTTATGGGCCTTACACAGTCAAGTCCTACCACAAATTCCCACCTGAGATGCCCCACTTCCCCATCCCCTTCTGAGCACTATCTTCATGGCTGAGGATACTTGTTTACCAGACAGCTCTGATTTGAGCCAAAAGATGTTCCTCAACAAAAAGAAAACCCAAACACTGTCCTCTCCTAGCCCATGTGCCTCACTTTTAGTGTTACAGCTACCTCACAAAAGAGTTATAGCTGCCTTCAACTTCTGAACAACAGCAGTGGGGCTGTGGGCTGTACTGGGAGGCGTAAGCATTTCCACAGCTACTGACATTGTACCCATGCCACAGCCTGACTGTTTATGTCTTCGACATCTCGACAAAACAGCTTGTCACCGGGTCAGAATGCAATTTCTTTGCCATAAATCTCCTCCCTGTGCCTGGTGCAGGAGCAGATGCCAGCCATAAATTTACTCTCAGTGGAACAGAGCTCCTGGATGTGAGGTTATGTTCCCAGGTGTGAATAAATAAAAAGTACACAACTCATGGAAACACCACCAACCAGCTGGATTGTAGCTCTGTGTGGAGGGCAAACAGGCTTGACAGGAGTCATTCACAGTGCCCACTTCTCCTCCAGCCTCATTTTCTTCAGTTCATTTAGACTTACTCTTTTCTATTAAGAGTTGACCATCTCCCTGCTTGCTGACTACCTTCTCTGCCTTGGAAAAGTACAGAGAAGTTTCCTACCTACAGTCTCAAAGACTGTGGACTTCAACTCAAGGGGCTGGTGCCAAATTGCCCTACTTAGACAGAAGAGCTTTTGTGTGGCCAGCCCTTGGCCTCAGTTAACTGAGGTTCTTAGTTGTTTGAGCATCCCTGTGCATGGATCAGGAAAGCTAGAGAGATATCAGCAGATGTGGGTCAGACCTTAGTTTGATCTGTCACGTTTCTGAAAATAATACTCATTCTCCATGCAAGGAGAGTGAGGAAGGGATCCTGGTGCAGAAACCTGGCTTTAGCATCCCGGTGGGGTGCTCAGCTCATGGCAGCTGGACACAGTGCATTGGGCCGTGCCTTCTACTGATAAGAAGCCCTTGTGCACTTCTGGGAATGCACTTCTGGGCTTTCCAAGAAATTTGTGTTCTTCACTTTAAAGGTCTAAGGAAAGAAAACACACAGGAAAAAAAAAAAATCAAAACAAAGCAAACAAATCAACCAACCGAAACCCTCCACAACTCTTCAAAATGGATTTTTTTGCAGCAAAATCCACCCGTGTCCTTGGGAAAGCAAGCTTGTGAGAAGTATTCCTATCAGTGCTGGAAGCTCTCTTGAGTCCTGCTTCTGTTTACACACAGAATTGTCTTCCCCTGAGCAGCTTCCACACGCCAAAGGCTTGCAGGGCATCTAAATGGTGCACTCACCACCGTTGCCATTTTACGTTCTGTTGCCCAGCCATGCCTGGGGAACTGCCTGCGTAGTGCTGCTGTTTCAGTCTGACAGGCATCAAAAGATGCCTTCTTCTGAGCAGAGAACACTTCAAGACCCCATGAGGAACAGTGTTTTGCCTTCCCAAATTAATATGCAAAAGTAAGCAGCATGAATCAGCCACGGGGCACTGCAGCGCTCCTGTATCCTTCACCAGCGGCATGGATTTTATGCTTGGAGCATCGTTCTTTCCCCGTTCCTCATCTCTCAACCGGTCCTCGCTCATCCAGTTTCCATTCCTATTCTTCCTGTGAGTAATCCTTGTTCTCTGCTCTGCATTCAACAAGTGTTTGAAATGAATGAAGGAGGTGATTAATTATTTAGGACTGTACAAGGGAATCTAACTAGGTGCAGTGGGAAGGAATTAAGCAAGTGAGACATAAAGGCTGAAGATCAGGAAAATATTTCCTTAAAGTGAAATGTAATAGAGGACAAGCTTGCCTCTGGGGCAGCATGGGAAGTTTCTCCTCCCATGGGATTTAAGATTATGAAGAACAGAAAAGGGTCTTTAAGAGCAATCCTTCTGGGGCAAGGTTAGCTAGCCCGAAAGACTGGATTTGTCTCTCCCTTCTGGGCACAATGATGGGACACGGGGTGTGAGACAGCACTGAAGCAAGAACACAAAGAGATTTTTTTCATGCTGCAAACCTGAAATGCAGTGGGCAACTTCCCTTCAGTGCAAACCATTCTTTGCGTAACCTGTTTTAAGATATGTTTTTACATATCCATGTTACTCAAGTAATTAATTTTCAACAGTGAATGTGAGAGAACACTGTATAAGGACAGCAGATATATTTGGGACTGAAAAGAAAGCCCACCAGCCCTTAAAATGAGAGTTATTTGTGAAGACTACATCTAAGATTTCTAATAGTGCTCTGAGCAATAGCAAGGTTTTCTGCTTTCATTTGCTCTGCTGTCTCCTTTCATTACAGAATGTCGTAGTACGATCCTATCCTGCCACGCTCTTGAATTCATTCATCTCTCGTTAACTCTACTTTTTTTTCCATTGAGCACTTCCTTCTCATGCAAAGACTTGATATGTTTAACCTTCATAATCTTCCTACTTTGCAGTTGTGGGTCTGTAATTACAGTCTGTCTGAGGGCTCACCTAGCAATAAATCAAGTTGCGCTAATTGAATGAAAACTTGTTCAAAAACCTTCTCACCGAAGTGAACCTTTTGCCTTTTTTGGGGAAATTCTATAGCTCGGACAGCACACAAACCTGTTACCTTTGTGAGGACCCAGGATTATTCTGGCAACTCACAAAGCCCATTCTGCCTGCAAACAGAGTGGTACCTTCAGCCAGGCTAGACTGCATGCGTTGGGCAACCCAAGGAAGCTACAAGTAGCCAAGTGTTGCCCATTGTTAGTGGACAATTTTGTCACATACAATAGCTTGACATTTTAGTGCTACAAATATCTACTCCAGCCTGTGTGAGGGCATTGCAACGCAGCTGGTTCACTGAAATGGCTAAAATTTTGCTGCTTTTTAATAGCTTTGTTAGCGGTGTTCAACACTTAAAGCAGATCTATGGGACATGACACTGTCTCTGGAGCAATCCCCAGTCTAGTGCTGAATTAGTTAACCCAAGCCCTTGAAGCTGCTAGAGCATCATATTCCTCTTGACCTAATTAGAAAGGGAGAGTGCAAGGTCAGCTCATGCAACAAAGTCAACATGCCTGATGCCCCTGTGTGCTTTGTGTGTAGCACACTTAACCTGTGGATCATGGCTCCTACACATGAGTCTTATGATTTCAGAGTGACCGAGCCATGTGCCATCCTTGGTGCAACCATCAGATATTTGACCAAGCAGAGGCACATGTATGGCAACACCTGGCAATAGGTACCCTCAGATCTTGAAGATTTTAGGGTGTCTGATGGCTGAGTTGACAGGAGATACCTGCTAGCACTGAACCTCCAATCTACATTGGCTTGCAGAGCAGTAGGGGTTAATAATTTATACTTTGTTACTTGCTGGTAACACCAAAGCGGTTTATCTTTGTTTTCCCTCAACTATCATATCGCCTGGGACTCCTGGAAATGCATGTGGTTTTCTTTAACTCACTGCTGTTTAGGTGAAGACTGCCAGGTATCCTCAGGCAGAGCTTGTGCCTTCAAAACTTCAGTGCTCCAAAGAGCTGACAATGAGTGCAGACACCCACAAATATGGGCTGAGGAAGCAAGAAAAATAATTTTACACCAATTTTGCAGTACAGGATCCTAATTCTTCAGAGCTGTTCACAAGAAAAGCCTCAAGGTGGGGTGGAGAATGCAGAAGTAACACAAGGAGGAGGTTTCTCATCACTTTTTAGTCCTCCCAGAGTATATTAGCTGCATGTTAATGCCAAACAATATTGTACATGTTCTTTATTTTGGCACAATACCTCCTGCCTTGCTCTTTATCTGATCTCCTGGATAAATCAGTCATCTCATCTTCCAAATCCTCAGCTGGAATTTCTCAGTGTACCAGTAAGAAAAACAAAGCTTCTGCATGTCCCCTTGGCTTCAAGTTCCTTCTCTCTCATTTAATTAGTTCTTGTGGTAGTTGATGGTCACCAAGTCTGCTCTTGACTTTTCCCTGTGGGTTATGACAGTCTCATTTTTAAATGAGATCTTGGGAGGCATCAAGTAGAAGAGGAGAGCTTTGCCACTCTGACCCTAAACATTTTATTTATACTTTTGCTGAGTTTTCATTTCCAGGCTAAATATTGCGGCAAACTGAAACCAGTGGAAGATAACTGAGTCAAAGCTTTTCCTGAACACTGACAGTTTTTGAGGAACAATTTGAGACTGTCTGGACACATCACCCAAGTTAACTTTACCTGCTGTTGGGTCTAGGCCTCCCGTCACTAACAAGCTCTTCTTTGTCCACTGCATTACGCCACACAGGCTGTTGAATGCAGAGGGACTTGTGGCCAACCTGGTCTTGAACAAACAGCTATAAGCCTCAGCAACTGCCCATATGCCCTAGTGTCCCACAGAGGCCTGAATGAGATGTTCTTTCATGGAATTTTCAAGAAATAATATCAGGCAAATCTGTGCATCCCAGCAAAGGCTTCTTATTGGTGGCTGGTAAGCAAACTTGAGGAGAAATGCTTACACGTTTTGGATTAAAAAGAAGCATTGGCAAGACCTTGGAAAGCCAAGATTTTGTCCATATAATATTTTAATAAGCAAAGTTGTACCAGGGGAAAGAAGAAGGCAAAGGTTAGCAATAAAAAGAAGCACCTTTCAATTGCATTAACAACAGCAAAAAAATTAAAATATTTAACTGTCTTATTACAGTGAAAAACCTGAAGTGAGTCTTTCCCATCTGTTTTGGTTTGGTGTTGGTTTTTCTTTTTTCACATTTCTAAATAGTATATGATTATTTTTTAATGTTTGCTCCATAGGGTGTTAAAGTGTTATTTAGTGACACTGGTTCCTGAGCCTCTATTTTTAAGATCCCACTATGATTGCTTTGCAGCAAGATGTGCCAAGGCTTGCATTTGACTCTGTAGCACTCAAAGACTTCAAGTTCTCATTATCACTATGGCAACTATTAATCATTCGTTTGTTGTAACATGATAAATACATGCCCTCAACTAGAAAGCATGTTATAAATCACTGGGGTGCCCTCAGAACTGCTCTGTGTAGCACTAAGTCACCCAAAGGAAAGCACAAGCACAGCAGCATGTGAAAGTGTTGCAGCAAACCTTGTGATTTGGGTCATCAGAAGAACAAGGTAACCTATCAGTTAGGTTTTTATTCCATTTCTCAAAATGGTAAATGCTTGTAGTCTGAAGCGTTTACTTTAAAATGTAGAAGATTAGAAGCATGATAGTCATGCATGTCTCTGCCCTGCACTGGGAGATGATGGGGTGACCCGACACATCATTACCTCCAAGGACATCCACCATGCAAGGATGAAATTTCAGGTCTTGAAGACAGTACAGGCACATCTGCAAAGATCTCAATTCTCCAAAGCAAAACTGATAAGATTTTCTTTGGGCACAGAGCTGTACTCACATGGATACATCTGTGTCATCTTGGAGTTAACATGAAGGTACCTCTAGTGTGCTACACAGCATAAGTACATCCCTTAGATGGTTACAAACCAAGAGCCAGTGCAAGACATCCTCTGCTCTCCTTTTCTAGCTCCTGTAGGCTCTTTCTAGTCACCAGTACCAATCACAAGAAATGCTTATGGACAATATCTGCAAAGACATTTTAGCATCTACATTAGCACTAAACAAGACTTAAAAGTAGCTCTCTTGACCTACTACTACATCACTGGCCACAGCAAAGCCTCCTCATTTCACTTTCTCTCACCAAAAGCAGATGACGCAGACTGCTATACACGCAGATTGACTGGGAATAGCAGCCTGTGAGGCAGAAGAGCCTGTGTGAACTTTGACTTAGGTTTCCTATGCGCTGCCTTATGGGCCTCAAACATGAGCAGGGCAAGTCCCACCCCAACCCTCACCCCTTCATATTTCACAATCTGTTCCTGTTTTATCTCTACAGCACAATGCTTCGAGTGCTTCAGTGTCCCAGATCAAGGGATGCGGAGATGTCTGAGGGTGCAAAGTCTGGTAGGAACATGTAGGAGAACTGGTCTGGTCCTATTTCCAGAATCTACACTGAGTTATTACGGCAGCTGCACCCAAAATCCTTCTCCAAGTGACTTGGCTGACTTAATCCAGAAGCAGCCCCTCACAGAATAACAGAATCATTATAGTTGGAAAGGACCTCCAGGGTCATCAAGTCCAACCTCTCTCCTAGCATCTCTCTAACCACTACACCATCTCCTCAAGCACCGCATCTATTAGTTCTTTAAACACCTCCAGGGATGGTGACTCCACCACCTCCCTGGGCAGCCTGTT